>ML781306.1:259455-278174 GCA_009831015.1 Picea engelmannii
GCTACACTTCATCAACTTTCAACCAATGTTTGAAGACCAAAAGATAGAGGTTGACCTCATCTTGAGGATCTCTCCTTATCTTTTGTAAATTAGTTTTGACTTTCTATTTTTAGAATATCAGATCCATTGTTTTAGGATCTGAAAACTGATTGTAAAAGGCTATAAATGCCTAGCTTTTCTAAGAGTCAGAGGGTTCAATTTTGGATACTTTTTTGGCTATTGTACTAAGACACTTATTTTTCAATACAGAATAAGTCTTCTTTTTTTGTTAATGACAAATTTCTTCATCTATTCCATGTTCTATACTTTATTTCAGTTTAGCTCAGCTATTAAGAACTATTATCTTCTTATTTAGCTCATAAACTTGAACTAAAGGAATTCTTGTTGGCTTGTATGATCCTACACACTGTTGTACTTGATTATCTAGATCAGTTTTCTCCATACCTTTTTTATATTACTATGTCTGCTCATTGATTCCTAAAAGCATTGTTTCATTTGATTGCATTATGAGTTGTCTTCTCATTAGTTACTCTCTATTATCCCATTGATCCACACTTTCATTATTCATGATTTATTAAGTTACCAAGCATCCTTAGCCTACAACCCTAAGGAGTTTCTTGGAGTGATAACATTACCCAAACTGGAGCCAAGGACAAGGTATATATCATTGTATCAAAGGAGCAAGTCTAAGGTTTCATGCATAAACTATATTTCCTTAAAACTAGGGACTTGAATTTAAAATCAAATCCCCATCTCCAACATCATCAAACATCATAATGAAAAACCTTTTTTCAGATGGGAAAATAAAATATTCTCCTTTAATCTTAAGTTGCAAGGAGTCAGAATCAAGTTTTTGCATGTCGAAAAGACACAACCATAAACCATTGAACGGACATATAAGCACAGTTGAACTACATATCACTACCTTAGATACAACATATTTCCCCTTCGGAATACAGATAGCTAGAGCTTCCTAAACAATCAAACAATTAGAATAAGACTACATAATATCTCTAAAAGAGGTCTTACCCAGATTTCCAAAGGAGGGAGGAGGGGAGAAGACACCCATAGAATGCACATGATCTACTTTCAAAAGTGAAACAAAGCCACCAAGGAAGGAGGTCGTGACCGTCATAGAGGGAGATGCCACCATTGAGCCCAAAACACTAAGAGAACCGATGTTGGCTACAATATCTGCCAAAACAAAGGGTGATTTGATGGCCATGCCAAGCCTAGCCATCGAGAGGGTCGAGGCCACCTATGTGCACAAGCCAAGAACTGAGACTACACATGGATAGGGTTGAACCGTAGCGAGTGCTTCCATGAAACATCGACCTGTTTCCATCGCTATTGTTCTCGTATGTGTACTTTATGTTATATGTTATATTAACATATATGATTTTTTTCCAAGTAATATATCCTTGGGAAAACCTCCAGAAAAGTCCCCTCATTCGAAGGATGGTACCTAGGATAAACTCTATATTCTTAAAGGCACAAGGCTAGATAAACAAAAAGGCTTGAATTTACTACAACAATATACTAATTATGAGCTCAAAATGTCACTTACAATAATAGAACTTGGGTGGGGAGGATAACACAGATCGAGTATTATACTCCCCACCCAAGTTCTATTCCAGTGAGTGACATGTTGAGCTCATAATGAGTATGTTTTTGTAAAAACTTCGATCCCTATTGTTGATATATCCTTGTGCCTTTAAGAATCTAGAGTCTATCATAGGTACCATCCTTGGAATGCAGGGAAGTGATTGGAGGTTTTTCCCTGGGATATATTAATTGGAAAAAATGTATGTATGGTATATGCTAATATAACATATATGTTATATTAACATATTAAAACATTAATTTGATCCCCCACCCAAACAAACCTCAAACAACATTCATTTGAGCCACAACACAAACAAACCTTGTCTAGGGGACCCATCAAGGTTGATATCCCACCAAATTGAGCCCACTTGTGCTAAGAACCCCATTTGGAAGAGACTCGTGAAGAGGAGCCAAACCCATGAGGGGGATCCCACCTACATAAAATCTATGAGATGGATCCCACTTAAGATGAATCTGTGAGGAGGATCCCACCTACATCAAGAAGTTGTTAGGGTCCTAACCCACACATAGATAGAAGAATATATTCGGATGTAATAAAGGTCAATATTAATAAGGCCTTGCAATAAAATAGAATAAGTCGAATGTAAAAAGACCTAATAGAAGCTTTCGCTTCTAGAAGGATATTCCTCTAGATGCTTCTTTTGATAGACATATTTAGTATAAATAGGAGTTGAGGGTATGAGAACCCTAGCTTGGATATTATTGTGATAGATCTCTGCTCGACTGGAGGTTTCCCCCTCGAAGAGGACCGTGAACATTGCTCTCAGAATCAAAGTGCTATTTCTATTGTTATTCTTATATCATTTTAGTGTTATTGTGGTGATTGTTCTGGTTATATTGTTGTTATTCTGCTATTTCTAGCATTTTATTTCTGTTTTGCATACTTTTTATATTCGGCATATTACAAGTGGTATCAGAGCACTTTCCTTGGAAGAAATTGTGGGTAAATTTTTTTCAGGGTAGAGACGTAGTCCAGCGTCTTTAAGCCACAAAGATATGTCGTTACATGCATAAACTCACGGTTGAGGAATTCATACACGTAGGAAATACAAGTGGTACTTAAGCGCACATATGTTGGCCACCCTTGTAACCCCTGTTGGTACCCCTTCGAGTGGTAGCGCATCAGACAACACCTGTGTATGGATCAAACTAGATTACATGAAGCCCTCTTTAGATAAACCGATCGGTTTCCTGACTACTATAGTGCCACCGAGAACAACACTCGGGAAGATACTCTCTAGTACCTGGGTAGTCGGGCAGTACGGATAAGGGTAAGGTCTAGCCTCTTTAGTGAGTGACCTGAGATATTGGGTCGAGTACTACTGTTGGACCCCGCACGTATATCAGAGAGCTATAGCACAAGGAAAACCCTTGTATGTAGAACCCTTGAATACCTAACCCTTGGGGACAGAAACATAAACAAATTAAAACAGACAAGATCTATTATCATGCAACTGTGTTTGGGTTGCCAATTCACTACACATTTCTTCCTGATTAAGCATTTGGGCATTTCATCACTGCAGTATTATTCAGACCAGAGTATAACTCCGCAGGCGTAAAAAAAAAATTGAGACCTATTCCATTGCATTCATCTCTTCACCCTTATCACATTCATACATATCATTTTTCATAACAAAATTTGATCCCAACTGCCCCATTTCAGTTCTCTCATCCTCATGGTCCATACCCGTAGCCAAGACTTGGAAGATTGCTTTAATACCTTTCAATCTAATCTCACCGAGACCCAACAAGAAGTGAAACAACTTAGTGCCAATGTTGCCTCCATCAATACAACCATGCAGTCCTCAATTGAGGAAATCAAACAAGACCTGACTACCCATCTTGAATCTGTCATTTCGATGCTCTGCACAAAGCTGCATATCCCTACAGATAACCCTTTATTTGACCCACCTTCACATATTGAAGCTGGAAATTCCTCTCATTCCCATAACTTTCAGCACCATCACTTTCAACGTGACCTATGTCTCCCGCGGGCGGATGTGACCAAATTTGATGTCTCGAATCCCACTGGTTGGGTAACCCAAATGGAACATTATTTCTCTTTATATGTGTTGCACCTCCTTCATCACCTTGGTGAGCAGAATCAAGGTGCTTTCATGCCCAGTTGGGTCTGCTGAGCAGGACAACTGTAGAGGAAAGAGTTAGAGAAAGAAAAACAAAAACTATAACTAGGAATTAAACTAATAGATGCAAGAAAACTTAAAATCATGAGCATAGGGACATAGCAATAAAAAGAACAAAAAGACCCATGTCACCAATGTTTGAGGATGATATATTGATGAAAACAAAGCACCAAGAAGAAAGGGGACTATGAGTCCCTTCTTCCTCCAAGGGAAGGCTCTTGGACCCTCACTAGCTAGCTCTTCTTATAACAAAGAAAATGAAAATGGTGATGAAAGAACTCTTTACAAATCCAGTCAATGGTGAGATGGATTGTCCAATGTAATGGTGCCAATGTGCTTGTGTCAAGGATGGAGTCCTCAAAACCATATAGGCAGCATAACATTACTTTGAATTCCTTGAGAAAATGAGGTGCATTCATGGCTTTTTATAGCATTGCATTGGGTTATTGTGTAACTACTTTTTAGTGTGAAAAGAGGCCATTTAGGGCATTATTAGGTCTTTGACCAGCCCACTAGTCGGATCCAGCCCATATTTGAGGGTCAAATCGGCTTGGGACCTGAACCATAAGTGGTTGGGAGGTCGACCACTTTCATAAATGCGTCGTTTAGCAGGTGCGCAGATTTTTGCGCTAACAGTTGCGCATCATGCGCTAACTGTATGCAAAGCACTCTTCAATTTTTCACTACTTTGTATAGTTTTTTGACCTTTTTGAATGCTGTGGTATTAATTCAGGTCCATGAATGACTTCATCACTGTTTGACGATGCTGAGTTCTTGTAACCATGTGCGGACGAAATTTCAGTGATAACAATACGACATTACAGATGACTTGGCCAAACTCCGGTATGGTGTTCTCCATCTAGATCAAGAATGTTGGCAATGGTGGCAATGGAGAAAAAATTCTCATCAAGGGTATATTTCTTGGACACACTTTGTGGTAGAGCTTTATGAACACTTTGAAACTGACACCAACCATTTGGGACATTTGACAAAGTTGAAACAATTAAGAACAATGGAAGACTTTATAGCTACATTTGAGCACCTAGCTTTTTCGACAAAGGGTATGTCTGATGCCTTTTTCCGAGAGTGTTTTATCAGTGGCCTCAAGGATGAGATTCGAGCCCATGTCCTCATGGTTCTACCTCAGAGTTGGGTGGAGGCTACTAAAAGAGCTAAAGAAGCACAACATGTTTTATCTTCTCAAAACCAGAAACCCTCCTTTGTCCCTCTCCCTAAACCAGTAAATTCCACTACTCCCTCCGCTCCACTAAAGATCCAAAAATTGACCAGGGATCAAATGGATGAACGAAAACTCAAAGGCCTTTGTTATAATTGTGATGACAAATTTTTCTTGGGCCACAAGTGTAAGGAACAAAATATTTTGATGGCCATCTCAGAGGATATTTCGGAAGAGGATGTTGAAACTTCCCTTGTGTCTGAGTCACCTGAAACCATTGACATAACCCCTCCCTCAGACCCTCCTGAAGTAGAACTGGTCATTTCCCTCAATGCTCTCACTGGCTTCTCCGCTCCCCAAACCCTCAAGCTCATCAGTTACATCAAGCATAGGAAGGTCATCATTCTTGTTGATAGTGGAAACACCCATAATTTTATTCATTGCAACATTGCCCAAGAAACTCATTGCTATATCCATGCCATCAATAATTTCCAAATCATGATTGCTAATGGTGGCTTCATGAAATGTGGAGGGCATTGTGAAAATGTGCGTCTCCAAATTGGTGACTACCACCTGAAATCTCACATGTTTGCTATTGACATGGGCGGTTGTGACATTGTGTTGGGTGAATACTGGCTAAGGACTTTGGGTCCCATTCTCATGGATTTTAAGGAATTAACCATGCAATTTGACCAAGAGGGCCACCAATATAAGTTCCAAGGAATCATCGTTGGTTCACCTGATATCATTAGTTCCCATCGCATGAAAAATATGCTCAAAAAAGGTCATTCTGGTGTTATTTCCCAACTCCATGCCATCCAAGCAACAAAGACACCCTCGGTGCCATAAGACCTCCAATCCATCCTTGCTAAACATCAAGTGGTATTTTCCACTCCCTAGGGAATCCCTCCTTCCCATGGTGTTCATGATCATTCCATTCCCCTTGTACCAGGAATCCTTACTCCCAATATCCATCTGTATCGTCACCCCTTTTCCCAAAAAAATGAAATTGAGAAAATGGTCTAGGAACTCCTTAATGCAGGCGTTATCCGCCCTAGTACAAGCCCCTACTCTTATCCTATGGTCATGGTCCTAAATAAATAAGGTTCTTGGAGAATGTGTCCTGACTTTCATGCCCTCAACAAACTTACCATTAAAGACAAATTTCCCATTCCTGTCATTGATGATCTCTTGGATGAATTGAGTGGCGCCCATTTCTTTACTAAACTTGATCTTCATTTTGGATACCACTAGTTACGTATGAAAGAGGAAGACATTACCAGGATTTCCTTTAGAACTCATGAGGGCCACTATGAGTTTTTGGTCATGCCTTTTGGCTTGTGTAATGCCCCCTCCACCTTCCAAAGCCTCATGAATCATATCTTCCGTCCTTTTCTCTGTAATTTTTTCTTATCTTTTTTTATGATATCCTCATCTATAGCAAAACTTGGACATACCATATTTCTCATGTGGATTGAGTTCTCCATCTACTCTCTCAACACCAACTCTTCCTGAAACAATCTAAATGTTCTTTTGGTGCCTCAGAAGTCGAGTACTTGGGTCATCTGGTTGGAAAGGATGGAGTCAGGGTGGATCCTAAAAAGATTGAAGCTATGAAAGACTAGCCTCACCCAAAGACTCTCAAAATATTGTGTGGATTTCTGGGCTTAACAGGTTATTATCACAAGTTTGTTAAGAATTATGGAAAAATTGCAGCACCGCTCATTTCACTCCTAAAAAAGAACTCTTTCACTTGGACTCCAACAGCTTCTCAAGCTTTTCAAACCTTGAAGATGGCCATGTGCACCACTCCAGTCCTGGCCCTTCCTGATTTCACAAAGACATTTGTCTTGGAATGTGATGCTTCAGGGAAAGGAATTGGTGTTGTCCTTATGCAAGAAGGTCAGCCTTTGGCCTTTACTAGCAAACAAATGTCTAAAAGAAATCTGGGCAAATCAATATATTGAAAGGAAATGTTCGCTATTCTACATTCCGTTGATTTGTGGTGCCCTTATCTATTGGGGCAACGCTTCCAAATTAAGAAAGACCATCAAAGCCTCAAGTATTTTATGGAACAACGCATTTCCTCCCCGAAGCAACAAAAATGGGTGACTAAGCTCTTTGGATATGATAATGAGATCATTTACAAGAAAGGAAAAGACAATGTGGTTGCGGATGTACTTTCCTGAAAATATGAAGATGAAGGATCCCTTTTTTTGCTTTCCTTCATTGTACCAGATTGGCTCCAAGTCGTTCGCCAGGAATGGCTATAAGACCCCAAAAGTTCGCATCTGATCCAACAATTGCAGTCCAATGCTCCAGCTCCCCCAGGGTACTCTTGGCTCCATGATGAGCTTCAATACAAAGGTCATTTGTATTTAAGTAAATAATCAAAACTTAAATCCACAGTACTTTATGAGCTTCATGCTACACCCACAACGGGGCACTCAGGGTTCACCAAAACCTATGACAGGGTCAAACGTTCTTTTTTCTGGGATGGTATGAAACAATACATTCGTAATTTTTTCATTGAATCTGATGTGTGTCAATGCAACAAGGGATAAACAGTCAAATCTCTGGGCACACTACAACTGCTTCTGATTCCACCTGCTATTTGGAGGGATATATCTATGGATTTTATTACAGGCTTACCCAAATAGGGAAATAAATCATTCATCATGGTGGTTTTTGATCGCCTTTCCAAGTATGCTCATTTCTGCACTCTTCAACACACATTTACAACATTCACGGTGGGTCAACTTTTCATGGATTAGGTCTTGAAGCTTCATGGCATGCCACATTCTATTGTTTTTTATCGTGACCCAACTTTCACCAGCAATTTTTTGCAAGAATTGTTCAAGCTACAAGGCACCCAATTGCATCTCAGCATCGCCTATCATCCCCAGATTGATGGTCAAATGGAAGTTGTCAACAAGTGTTTGGAAACATATTTGAGGTATTTTTCCTCAGAAAAGCAAAATCAGTGGGCTCAATAGTTACCCCTATTTGAATGGTGGTACAACACTTCATACCATACAATTACACGCATGACTCCTTTTGAAGCGGTATATGGACAAAATCCACCTTCAGTTCTCTCATACTTACCTGGTCTCTTGAAGGTCCAGGAGGTTGACCAAACGCTTACAGTTCAAGAGGATATTCTCCGTACCCTCAAAGAGAAGTTAGTCATGGTAGAGAATCGTATGAAGCAACAAGAATATCAAGGTCTCTTTGAATGTCAATTTGCATAAGGGGATCAGGTGTTTCTTCGACTACAAACTTACAAGAAAAATTCCCTCAAGTTCGAGCATTGTCAAAAGCTAGCGCCCAAATTTTATGGTCCTTATACTGTTCTCAAGCATGTGGGACAGGTGGCCTATCAGTTAGCTTTGCCCAATCATTCGAAGCTACATCTTGTTTTTCATGTTTCATGCTTAAAGAAGGTGATTGGAACTAAGTGCCAAATTCAAACCAACCTTCCCTAGTTAGCCTAAGAAGGATCCATTTGGATACAACCACAACCAGTTTTGGACCAGCGTGAGTGTCGCCTGAGTCAAAGAATCATCAAGGAAGTGTTAGTCCAGTGGAAAGATACCACTCCAGTAGATGCCACTTGGGAACCAGCTACCATTCTGTAGCAATTTCCATATCTCAAGCCTTGAGGACAAGATTGTTTTTAAGGGGGAGGACATGTTAGGGTCCTAACCCGCACATAGGTAGAACAATATATTCGGATGTAATAAAGGTCAATATTAATAAGGCCTTCCAATAAAATAGAATAAGTTGAATGTAAGAAGACCTAATAGAAACTTCCTCTTCTAGAAGGATCTTCCTCTAGATGCTTCTTTTGATAGACATATTTAGTATAAATAGGAGTCAAGGGTATGAGAACCCTAGCTTGGATATTATTGTAATAGAGCTCTTCTCGACTGGAGGTTTCCCCCTCGAAGAGGCTCATGAACATTGCTCTCAGAATCAAAGTGTTATTTCTGTTGTTATTCTTATATCATTTCAGTGTTATTGTGGTGATTGTTCTGATTATATTGTTGTTATTCTGCCATTTCTAGCATTTTATTTCTGTTCTACATACTTTTTATATCTGGTATATTACAGAAGTGGATTATTTGGAGGAGAAATGACACTTAAAACTAGTGTAATGAAATTCTTATCTTTTGAGGCAGAGTTGATTATGGTTTTAATAAGATATATTTTTATCTTTTGAGGTTGAGTCAATTATGGTTCTATCCATTTTTATTCTTTTTTTTTTCAAGAAACTAAGACCAAACCATAACAAATCCCTTGAGATTCCTCATTACCCATTTTAAATCATCACAAATAGTGAAACATCCCTATAAAAACATCAAAATGTTTCCATCTAACATGGGGTTGTGGATGAGGTGAGTTCCTTATTGAAAGATGTTAGGTTAAAATTGAATCAGTAAAAGAGTCAAAGTTGTTAGGTCAACAATGGTGGTTTAGAGCACATGGTTTTGGTAGCTTGTGGTTTCACAACCCATGGATTGTATGTAATAAAGCCTTTAAAATGATAGTGAAGGCTCACTTGTAATGGGACAAGACATGAGAAAAGAAGGCTCACTTGGGCAAGGCTAGGAGGTTGGTCAGCTTAGCTGATTTTGGCCAAGGACAATAATAGATATATTGTTGGTTGTTTTCTACCATAAGGGTTTTTCAGGAGAAACATTGTTTATTTTATGGTGCATGATTTATATGTTGCTATGTTGATATTTTTTTATCTTTCATTTTTAATATGGTATCAAAGCTATGGTGAGGAGATCAGATCTGCCTCACCAAAAAAAGGGTCACTTGGTTGCATGAGATTGGATCCAAGGAAGTAGCAGATTATAAGATCTAATACAAGGGCACAAAGCATACCTGAAGGAGGAGGAAAAAAAGAGGATTCATAGATTAGAGAATGTGATAGAGTTTTGGCTCATTGCAAATCGAAGGATGTAAGAGGGACATATGAGAATAACCAACACGAAGGAACGATGCCTTATCTACATCAACATAGATCAAATCCATGCACTATCAAGTAGATCCCAACACCAACAAACCAAAGTGGATTTTCCATAGGATTTACCCTAAAGATGGAAGAGAAAAAGAAGCAGTGGTGAGCTGCGATTCACCTATAGTGGGTGGAAGTAGGAGGAAATTGGACATGTGATAGGAATATTACCAGATTGTTGAGTCCAAGGGTCAGAGGTGAAGGGCCCATTATGTGTGGCATCACCAACCATAGTCAAGAGGGAGAAGAAGGGCTTCCAAACTGGAAGTGGCGACAGCCAAAAAAATCGAAGGTCGTGAAACATGGGAGTGCAAAGAGATAGAGGGATTACAATCCCCCTATTTATTGAAATTCAAATTGACTATTGGACTTTCGCCTTCATGACTCTTGAACTTCCACTTGGAGATTGTTTTCCTTATCCTCTATGGAGTGATGAGGGAACAATAATAGTATAAATGTTTATAATTTGATATATCATACATCATATGCATTTACATTTCAAATTTGTCTTATAGTGCTAGTGGGCCATCATGGGTTTTGGCGACATTTCACTTCATACAATATGGTCAATAGTTTGCATACTATCCGTCTATTTTTCCTTTATGTTTGAGATTCATCCACCTAGAGATATGGACTTCTTCTTGTACCATTTGATATTTCTTCCCTTTTGTTGTTGACTGCTCATGTGCTGGAATATCATCCACATCCTTTGTTGAAGATTACTTTCACAAATATGTTATTGTGTACCAGTGAATGCTCCTTGTATTGATGTATATCATCTATGTCTTTGTATCCTACTACTTTACACACTTTGTAGTCATATTTCTGAGAATGATCTTCCTCCAAATGGTACCTGGGTTCCATTCAATACAAAATACATGAGTTTCCCATATATAACACTTCAAAATATAAAATAAAAGGTATTCGAACATGAAGAAATTAATTGGAAACTGAGTGAGTAGTTTAGATATACTTCCCTAAGTTTGGTCTTTGGTCCTTTTGATGATGATTTTGTAGATATCCCCCACTGAAATGTTGTGTTATCAAGTTCCTGGGCTGATGATAGTATGCATGTATTAAAACATGAATATATGGAACTAATGGTGAGGAATATCCTAAAACTTATAACTGGGAAGTTGTAGAGATCGAAGATAAATTTCCAACAATATAAAGAGTGAACTAAACATATATTCAAGTCAAATGTTATGGAAAAAATACAATAGGAATTTTTATGTGTGTCAACCCAGAAAGTGGATTCTTGGTCGATATGTTGGACCAATATCCATATTCTTGGCCTATATGCACTGTATCAGTGGTGAATGTGGATATTTAGCTGATATATCAGTCAGAAAAGGGGACTTTTTGGTCAGTTTATTGGTCAGAAAATGCATTTTCTTTCGGGTGTATTCACCAGAAAAGCGGATTTCTAGTCGGTGTATTGATGAGCAATAATGTCTACTCACTGATACACCATTTATTGATGAATGAGTGAGATCTTCAATTTGCTAAAAAATGATCAAGTTGGGAGGGAAAGGAAAATAATTTGAACTTAATAATTTTGCAAACAAGAAATTTCGTGTCTATATGATTGAGGAAATTTCTCAAAGGGGGCATAATTTCTTTACTGAGAACAATAGCTTCAAAGAAGGAGAAAATAAATTAAGTCAAGGTGATGATGTTGACACAACAATAGACTGACTTCAACAGTCCATAAATTGCTCATATGATGTCTTATTGAGACATCATTTTTTGCGATGCTGAGAGCACATGTGTAACGACCCTTGATTATTAAGTATAATTAATTTAATAATAATCCTAAAAGATTAGCTAAACTGTATTTATTTCTTAAAATAACATTTCTAATAGATTATTATTAAATAGTGGTTCATGAGGGTTAATGATTGATTTAATTATTAATTAATTCATTAATTAATAAAGTATTAAATTAATGGTGGATAATATAATATAATATTAAATTGGGTTACGTATCCCACAAGGGATAACGTATTCAATACATTCGGATAAGGGTAATTAATTGAAGGGATAAGGAATTTAATGGAAGAAGGAGTGTTGGTGAAGGGGGGGATAAGGAAGGAAGGAAGGAGTTGGAGGGGGGCATTCGACGGGAAGAGGGCCATGATTTTGGGAGAGCTCTGAGTATTGCAGAGAGCCGAGAGGGGTTGTGAGATTGGTGGGCTCAGATTGAAGCACGGGTTTTTCTGGTTGTGAAATATTGATCAGGCAGACACCGGGTTGCTAGAGGTTTTGGGCTCGGAGGGCCAGGATATCCGTAGATATCCTGGAGCTAGGTCGTTTTCCTAGTTGGCAGGGTGGACAATAGTTTTGGGCAATTTTTCTATGTTTGCAACAGGACTGGGCTGTGTAGCAGGTAGCAGGAGAGCAGCAGCAGCAAGGCAGCTGGCAACGGAAATAGCATCAGAACCAGGTACCCTATTGAATTATGCATTTATTTATTCTGCTATGAATTCGTTAATATTTGATGAATCTAAATTGTTGAAGTTGCTGGTATGAAGATCAATATTATGCTGAATAGATATTGTCTTAGTTAAGAAATAATTGCTTGTGAGGATAACAATGTTTAGATATATATTTTTGGGCATTACAACATGGAGGTGTCTCTAGTGAGAAAACTTATCACTTCATTCATGCATTTAAGCATATTCATGGTTAGTGAAGGTCGCTTGATGAAAAATACCCTAGTAATCTTTTTGGCACTTATGTACCTCATATTTTGATTCCATCAGTGGCGTTCGATTTGTAATCCCAAAAAACATATAATTGGCCCACCTCAGAGGTGAAAAATCCAGTTTGACCAGTGCTCAAAACTATGAGAAAAGACATTTTTAAATAAAAGTTTGGTCCTTGTTCTCGCTATTGCTTCATTTGAATTCAGTTCCATCAATTCTTGCAACATCTGTGTTATATAGGATCTCAATCTGTTCATTGGAACTGAGGTCATCCATTAGTGGCTGCAAAATTTTATCCTCTGAAAACAACCAATTGACGTTGGGAGCACCTGATACTAAGTATGCGACATGAGTACTGATTCTTTTTTTAGAAGCAATTTAGAGTGAGCCTATGTCTTGTAGAGGGTGCAATTAACCCATATAAAAATAAAAGGCACTTTAACGAATAAGATTAGTCATAGAATCAAAAGGCGCAAAACATACGTGTGGATATGATGCACGAAATGAAAGCTGCTAGTGACACAAATACACTTGCCAAGATTATTATCATACTCAATAAAGAAAAAAAAATGACATAAATCAAATTCAACTTGAAACAAAAAAGCAGTCATCCATTCAAAAGGAAATGCTTAACCATTGAAAATGAAAAGAACCTAACTAATGGGCATAACAATTAAAGGATCTGAGTTGGAAGAATTTTAGGATGGGCCCCAAGCCCATTAACTTGGGGAAGGTGTTGAGGCCTCAATATGACCATATCATTTTGAGTCATGGGAATTGTTGGACACACCTACCACACTTAGAGGGGGGGTGAATGAGTGTGGGGCTCTTTTTCCCAAAACTTCCCTCTTACACAAAACTCATTAGTTAGCATTCAACATTTTACTCATTACTCATTGTTGTCATTTATAACTAGTTAGATGTGAACACATATCAACAACATATATCATAAATATATTTTCGACAAGTCATCACCACAAGGAACACAAAGAACACAAGATGTATGTACAATTTTCTTTTTATTACGGACTACAATCCTTGGGATTTTTCAGTAACAACTGAATAGAGTACAACTCTACAAGAGCACTATCTCTATAATGAAAGACTCAACTTACACACTCAACACCAATTGAGATGAGGAAACAATACTCAACAAGCATCAATCTACAATAGGCACACGACCTATCCATAGTGCAGCCTGCGTGTGTACGGATCCTGGCTCACTACAACCCGTGTATGTACGTAGACAGTGTATACAAAATCATGCGTATACCTTCTGAGATATTAGGTTTTATCCTTCAAAATCAACTCAAATCCTTCTACAACCAATTTATCATTCTCTTCTGTCTCTCATAGTCGAAACTGACCACCATCCAGTCACAACAAATCCAAGCTCTCCAATAGCTTACTCATGCTCCACAACCAATCAATATGAATGCTACCTAATCATACATAAGAAATCAACATACTATAGCCATCATATCAGTACTGAATCATAAGAGTGTTTGTCACTCCATCAATCAACATAAACCACATCATAGCAACCATACCAAGAATTCCCTAAGCATTCACAACACAACAAGAATTAGTATCCATCGAGACAATAATGTAACCATACCAGTGTCTCAGTGATAGATCTGAGCCCGTAGAATGTAGATATGGAATTTGCTTCAGTATTCAACTGTCATTCATCAACTCAAATACAAATCTCCATGATTTATCCACTGTACGTTCCCTGTCCTCATACAACCCGTGTATGTATGTGCCCTGGCCCATTACAGCCTGCGTACACCTCAGAAGCTAGAGTTTTTGAAGCTCCAAGATTTTTTTCATCAATATCTATGATATTTACGAAACTTCGATGCATCCATGAGATCCTCCTCATGCTCTCTTTCTTAGAATAGATCTTCAATCATGCTCAAGAGATCCACACCAAAGAAGCTCTCACAAAACGCTCTCCATCAATACTCCAAAAGATATTCGCACAAGAATCTCTCCATTGATCCAAAAAAAGGATGATCTACAATAGACCATTGATATCTTATTTATACTTTCATCCTCTAGGTCACTTAGCCCATTTTTAGGTCACTTAATGCATTTCTAGGTCACTTAACCTATTTTCCTTATTTTAGGGTTAACCACTTTCCATAAATATAAGGTTCTCCAATACTTTATCATTTAAATATTACTTTTTTATTTTGTCACCTTAATTTATCTTTTAAATAATGATTTCTTCTTTTAGGTCACTTTGACTTCTTTGACCTTGGGGGCTTCAAGTCTTCATATGGGGGTCCTTCAACTTCGTAAAGTCATAACTTTCAAACCGTGAGCAATTATGTGACATTCCACATACCACCAGAAATGGCATGACAAACACTATCCATCTAGGATAGTTTCACCAACAAAGTCACTGATCTTCATCTCATTATTCTACATACATGCATGGGTTCTCTCAACCACAACTCAACCACAAAGCATCTTCCTGTGAGGGATTTCACCATAAGGGGACCACTTTGGAGTTCATCCATTTGTACTTCTTATTAATCATGCAAAGACAATAATGAGTCATCAAACTATGCATAATATATCAAAGAATCCATCTTCATCATGTATCAATGACAACTCATTGATCCATCTTCATCTATGCATCTTGATCCATCTTCATCGATTGGTTTCCACTTGACATATATCATTCTCATCAAGGATAATACATATACATTGTTCATCAATTATCAATCATTCAAGCTTATCAATCAATCAATCCATTGACATTAATTAATCACTTGACATCAATCCTTTGACATAAAAATAATCAAACCATTGGCATCAATGACAACATGATCCAACAATCTCCCCCTTTGACATTGATGGCAATACCAACATTGATGTCAACACCAATTACTAATTATTGAAGTCAACATATAGTTAAGACATGCTCTACATCAATAGTCAATGTGACTATCTCTCCCCATCCATAAACATAAATCGCATCAATGTGATTAACTCTCCCCCTTTGACATCAATGGC
Source organism: Picea engelmannii (assembly GCA_009831015.1). Lineage (NCBI taxonomy): Eukaryota > Viridiplantae > Streptophyta > Pinopsida > Pinales > Pinaceae > Picea > Picea engelmannii. The sequence continues at coordinate 275,164 of ML781306.1, forward strand.
AAAGGGCCATTCTCCTCTTGGGGCTACTCCCCTTGCTTGAACTCTCCTTGGGGTTTCTCCCCCTATCTTGTTGCCGCTGAATAATCTCTCCCCTTTTGAACAAGGGATATCAATCTGATGTAATGCTGAAAATACATTGCTCATGCTCCCTCTATGACCACCACTCCCCCAGAATTATGCCTCTGTGCTCTTTCCTCAAATATAGAGCTCTTTTCTAGGTATACATATGATAAGCATTTCCTTCCTAGAATCATAAGAAGAATGACTCACCCTATGGGTATGTCTCCCCCTATTTTCAACCGGATCATAGATCAACCACTCTTTCTATGACGATCCTTGGACTTGTTCATGCATCAAACTTGTGCCATACCATACATCATGAAACAAAATATATGTCAAAAATAGAGAATCATGAACAAGATATCAACCAATTACATTATGCACAACATTCATGTGCATCAATCATGTACATCAAAAGATATCATCCATGGAATGTATCCACCATATTCCAACATGTGCATCTACCAATATGCCAACATGTGCATCTACCAATATGAGTGTACCATCATGCATCATCACTTTCACCAAGCAAGTATATCAACCATGCATCAACAAGCTATGACTCCCCAATGATGTTCAACATGACTATTGTTGGATAATGTTGTCATTGATGCCAATGGTTTGATTGATTGATGTCAAGTGATTGATTGACGTCAAAGGATTGATTGATTGATTATTGATGTAATATAAGATGTATTTTCCTTGATGAGAATGCATAGATGAATATGGATCAATGAGTTGTCATTGATACATGATGAAGATGGATCGTTGTGGTTTCATTGGTATATGATGCATTGTTGGAAAAATGTATAGATGACTCATTATTGTCTTATCATGATTGATAAAGTGCACAAATGGATGAACTCCAAAGTGGTCCACTTATGGTGACAACCCCCACCGGAAGACACTTTACAGATTGAGTTATCCTAGAAGAATGGTTGGAGGACCCATGCTCTCATTATTGTCTTATCATGATTGATAAGGTACACAAACGGATGAACTCCAAAGTGGTCCCCTTATGGTGAAAGCCCTCACGGTAAGACACTTTGTGAATTGAGTTATCCTAGAAGAATGGTTGGAGGACCCATGCTTGTATGTGGAATAACGAGATGAAGATCAAGGAAATTGTTGGTGAAACTATCCTATATGGATAGTGCTTGTCATGCCATTTCTGGTGGTATGTGGAATGTCACATAACTCCTCATGGTTTGAGAGTTATGGCCTTACGAAGATGAAGGACCCCCACATCAAGGCTTGAATCCCCCAAGGTCAAAGAAGTCAAAGTGACCTAAAAGAAGAAATCATTATTTAAATGATAAAGTAAAGTGACAAAGTGAAGGTGGATTATTTAAATAATAAAGAGAAGTGACAAAATCGAGAAATGATAAAGTAAGGTGACAAAATCAAGAAGGAATATTTATGGAAAGTGGTTAACCCTAAAAATAAGGAAAATAGGTTAAGTGACGTAGAAATGGGTTAATATTATTTAAATGATAAATTAAAGTGAAAAATTCAAGGTGGATTATTTAAATAATTAAGAGAAGTGACAAAATCAAGAAATGATAAAGTAAGGTGACAAAATCAAGAAGTAATATTTAAATGATAAAGTATTGGAGAACTTTCTATTTATAGAAAGTGGTTAACCCTAAAATAAGGAAAATAGGTTAAGTGACCTAGAAATGGGTTAAGTGACCTAAAAATGGGTTAATTGACCTAAAGGACGAAAGTATAAATAATATATCAATGGTCTCTTGTAGATCACCCTTTTTGTGGATCAATGGAGAGCTTCTTGTGAGAATATCTTTTGGAGTATTGAAAGAGAGCTTCTTGTGAGAGATTCTTGAGCATTTTTGGTGTGGAACACTTGATCATATTGAATATCTATAGGTGACTAAGGTAACCAAGGATATCTAAGCCGAAAGTTTGAGGAAAGTGAAGAAAAGAAGGCCGAAATGCAAGGAAGGATAAATTCTTTTGATGGTGCTTTCTAAGGTATGTTATTTATAGGTCATCTCACCATTTTCACTATAAATTTTTTTCTATAATGATTCAGATCTTGAAATTGCTATGAAAGTGAGAAAAAATATCCAAGTATCTGTGGTTAAAAATTCATCTCGTGGGTCATTGTATTTTGGGAGTTACACTCTGTGGAACATAGGATTTGTGGCCAGTCCTGAAACTAGTCAAAATCAGGTGTTTTGGGTAAAAACGTCATAACTTATTCATAACAGATCCAAATTCAGTGAGACCAAATGTGTTGGTTATTTTACAGTTTGTAGTATGCTGTGTAATAGTTCAGTTGATTTCATCAAATATTTTGTGTGGGGCACGCTCTACAAGGTTTCTCTCTAGAATAAGCCAGAATTCAACAACGTATGCCATTTTTGCTATAACACCTTTTATGAAAGGTTACAAGTAGTGCCACTCGAAGGAATTGCATAAAACACACTGAAGAACATTGTGTATCATTTTTAGATCTTTATTCATTAAAGGTACAAAGTTATGATTATTTCAAGTTAGGGTTGTTGACTAATCCAAAACTAGTGATGGTTGAGACAAATAGTTGATGAGTTGGCACATACATGAGGTGTATAGTTGATGATGTTGGCACATATTGATGAGTAGTTGACACATGATTGGTATATACTTGGTACATGGTTGGATTCACTAGTTTATGGTACAGGTTGATTACAGGTTGTTTGGCACAGGTTGGTGCATGGTTGATGCTCTTGTTTATAGTACAGATTGATATCTGTTGAGGATTGTTGCCTCATATCAGTTGGTGATGAGAATGTAAGCTGAGTCTTACATATAGATCTGGTGCTCTTGTAGAGTTGTACTCTATTCAGTTGTTGCTGAAAAACCCCCGGATTGAAGTCCATAATAAAAAGAAAAATTGTACATACATCTTGTGTTCCTTGTGTTCCTTGTGGAGATGATTTGTTGATGAT
>ML781306.1:283452-299495 GCA_009831015.1 Picea engelmannii
AAGAAGGCCGAAATGCAAGGAAGGATAAATTCTTTTGATGGTGCTTTCTAAGGTATGTTATTTACAGGTCATCTCACCATTTTCGCTATAACTTTTTTTCTATAATGATTCAGATCCTAAAATTTCTATGCAAGTGATAAAACATATCCAAGTATCTATGGTTTAAAATTCATATTGTGGGTCGTTTTATTTTGGGAGTTACACTCCGTGGAACATAGGGTTTGTGGCCAGTCCTGAAACTAGTCAAAATCGGGTGTTTCGGGTAAAAACGTCATAAATTCTTCATAACAGATCCAAATTCCATGAGACCAAATGTGTTGGTTAGGGTAAAATATGTAGTATGTTGTGTAACATTTTTAGATCATTTCATCAAACATTTTGTGCAGGGAACTCTCTACAAGGTCGCTCTCTAGAATAAACCAAAATTCAACAAGGTATGTCATTTTTGCTATAACTCCTTTTATGAGAGGTTACAAGTAGTGCCACTTGGATGAATTGCATAAAACACACTGAATAATATTATGTATCAGTTTCATATCTGTATTCATTAAATGTACAAAGTTATGATTATTTCAAGTTAGGGTTGTTGACTAATCCAAAACTAGTCATGGTTGAGACAAGCAGTTGATGAGTTGGCACATACATGAGGTGTATAGTTGATGATGTTGGCACATATTGATGAGTAGTTGACACATGATTGGTATATACTTGGTACATGGTTGGATGCACTTGTTTACGGTACAAGTTGATTACAGGTTGTTTGGCACAGGTTGGTGCATGGTTGATGCTCTTGTTTATGGTACATATTGATATTTGTTGAGGATTGTTGCCTCATCTCAGTTGGTGCTGAGAATGTAAGTTGAGTCTTTCATATAGAGTTGGTGCTCTTGTAGAGTTGTACTCTATTCAGTTGTTGCTGAAAAACCCTCGGATTGAAGTCCATAATAAAAAGAAAAATTGTACATACATCTTGTGTTCCTTGTGGAGATGATTTGTTGATGATATATTGCTGATATATGTTGCTGATATGTATTCACATATAACTGATTATTAATGACAACAATGAGTAATGAGTAAATGTCAAATGCTAACTAATGAGTTTTGTGTAAGAGGGAAGTTTTGGGAAAAAGATCCCCACACTCATTCACCCCCCCCTCTAAGTGTGGTAGGTGTGTCCAACAACTATCAACTCAACTCACCAACTACATGTCTCAATATGTAGCCCAACCACATGCAAAATGCATGCACTATGATATCCAACATATGCTTCCAATAATACATCATAAGATATATCAATGAAACTCAAATATGTACCAGTCATGTACCCCAACAGATCAACATCAATCCATACTCATGGGTTAGTGCCATGCACCCAAGATTTATTTTATATCGTCACCTTACATGATATAACATAGAACCATGAAAACCTGCAGCAAGCAGTGTCAGAACCTGCAATAAACAATGTCAGACCTTGCAACACAGAGTTATACCATCACATCAAGCTACAACTCATGTGCATTGCCTTTTCCCCAAGGCTTTACCACATATATGTGGTATGTTGCACAACAGATCACGTATGTACGCAACCTATACAAGGTCATCCTGCATATGTACGTGACTGATACCACTGTCACCCGCATATGCTTTAGTATATGACTTACTTGAGCTTCCCTTCAGTCTTTCATCTAGTTCTGGTTGCTCTGTCTTCTTCACCCACTTCTATTGATGACCCTGCTCCTCAGAACTTGAGCTTTGAGCATCCATATTTTCAAAGATGTCTCCCTTTCTTACTTCATTCCTTCTTCTAGCCATGCTATGTGAAGTCCTCATCATGGAATTTCTTCTTGTGTTCCAACAATCCTAGGATTTGTGGCCAAATCCACTGCAGCTGTAGCATCTCATGGTGTTACAGTGAACAAAAATGTGTCCTACTTGATCACATCTCGAACACCTTATGGTGTTATAAAGTCTTCCATTGTATATCCTCTCATAATCTCTACATTCAAAAGATTTGTGACCATATTCATTACATGAATAACAATTCCCATGAAAAATACTTTCATACCTTTGCTTTGGTGTCCCAAGAATAGCTTTTTGATGTCTTCCTTGATTTGTTCTTTTGAAATTTTCTTTGTCTTGTGTAGATGGTTGTTTTGAAACATTGTATTCCTTATTTGATGGAATTACCTCATGCTCTTTTGAGGTGCTTTCTTCAGCATGTGTAGCTTCTTCTTTGTATCCAAGTCCTGATTTATCGCATGGTGATATTTGACTTTCCAAGATCTCATCCAAGATTCGTGAGCTATTCAAGAATTTGTTTGACTTTTCTACCTTCTTTCTAAGGTCAACAATTTCAGCTTCTAGCTTACAACATGACTCTTCCTTTTCATTTATTTGATTCTTCAATAGTTCCTCTATTCTTTTGGCTTCTTCAATTTGGGTCTTGAGGTGGACAATGGTTTCAAAACTTTTTCTAATCTCATCGTCTACATTTATATCTTCTTTTCCATTCTTTAGTCTTGTGATCTCTTCTTCTTTTTATTCTAATTGAGTCTTATTGCTCTCTTCTTGTTCCTGGAGCATTTCCTTTAACTTCTAAATGTGCCTTAGACTCCTTCTATGAAACTTCTTAGTGTTATCCGAAAGATATTTATAGTCTATATAATAATGATCACTTCTATATCTATATAAACCCTCTTCAACTTCCTTTTGAAGTTTTAATAGATTTTATTCTATTCTTTTCATGGAATAATTACCATCAAACTTTGCACAAACTATTTCTAGATCTTCTTCTTCACTTGTAGAGAAAAATTCATCATCATTGCAATCAAGGGTTTTTGAGGGTTCTTTGCCTTCATTTGAAATATCTTCACGATCTTCATTTTTGCCAACATCAACACATAATTCTTTGCCTTCATTTGAAATGTCTTCAAGATATTCCTTTGTGTTATCATCATTTGATTCTTTATCTTCACTTGAAATGTTTTCAAGATCACATTTAGAAATAATACAATCAAGGGTTTTTTAGGGTTCTTTACTTTTAATGATCTTGGTGGAGTGATCTTCAATATCTTCCTTCTCCTTCTTGCTTTGATATTTCTCCTCTATATTTATCCATAGATCCTTGGCAGAAGTGCATTGTCCCATGCTCTCTTTAATAGGTCTTGAGAGTCCACTAAGAATGGTCTTGAGAGCCAATGCATCATTATTCTTTTCTTCCCTTTGAGCTGCAAAATTTGACTTGTTCTTCAAAGGAATTGATCCACCAATGGCTGCCTTCCAAATAGTTACTCCCATTTCCTTCAAATGTACTCTCATCTCTATTCTCCAAGTAGAATATTTTTTCTCATCAAGGATTGGAACTTCATCATCCATTTGTGTGTCTATGGATCTCCTTCAAGCTTGTTAAGGCTTGCAGTGAAGGCCTACTCTGATACCAATTATTGGACACACCTACCACACTTAGAGGGGGGGTGAATGAGTGTGGGGCTCTTTTTCCCAAAACTTCCCTCTTACAGAAAACTCATTAGTTAGCATTCAACATTTTACTCATTACTCATTGCTGTCATTTATAACTAGTTAGATGTGAACACATATCAACAACATATATCAACAATATATCATAAACAATTCATAACCACAAGGAACACAAAGAACACAAGATGTATGCACAATTTTATTTTTATTACAGATTACAATCCTTGGGGTTTTTCAACAACAACTGAATAGAGTACAACGCTACAATAGAACCAACTCTATAATGCAAGACTGAGCTTACACACTCAGCACCAACTAAGATGAGGCAACAATCCTCAACATATATCAATATGCAATAGGTACGCGACCTTCCAGTAGTGCAACCCACATGTGTACACGTCCTAGCTCACTATAGCCCACGTATGTACGCGACCAGTGTATAGAAAAGCATGTGTATATCTTCTGAGCTATTAGGGTTTATCCTTCAAAATCAACTCAGATACTTCTGCAACCAATTTATCATTCTCTTCTGTCTCTCACTGTCGAAACTTACCACCAGCCAGTCACAACACATCCAAGCTCTCTAATAGCTTACTCATGCTCCACAACCAATCAATATGAATGCTACTTAATCATGCATAAGAAATCAACATACTATATCCATCATATTTGTACTAAATCATAAGAGTGTTGCTCACTCCATCAATCAACATAAACCACATCATAGAAACCATACCAAGAATTCCCTAAGAATTCACAACACAACAAGAAATAGTATCCATCGAGACAATAATATAACCATACCAGTGTCTCAGTGACAGATCTGATCCCATAGAATGCAGATCTAGAACTTGCTTCAGTCTTCAACTATCAGTCATCAACTCAAATACAAATCTCCATGATTTATCCACTGTATGTGCCCTGTCCTCATACAACCCACGTATGTACGTGCCCTGGCCCTTTACAACCCCCGTACACCTCATAAGCTAGGGTTTCTAAAGCTCCAAAAAAATTTCCGTCAAGATCTCCAATATTGCCAAAAATTTTATGTGTCAATGAGATCCTCCTCACACTCTCTCTATAATAATAGATCTTCAATCATGCTCAAGAGATCCACACCAAAGAAGCTCTCACAAGAATCTCTCCATCAATACTCCAAAATATATTCTCACAAGAAGCTCTCCATTGATCCACAAAAAGGATGATCTACAAGAGACCATTGCTATCTTATTTATACTTTCATCCTCTAGGTCACTTAGACCATTTTTAGGTCACTTAACCCATTTCTAGGTAACTTAACCTAATTTCCTTATTTTAGGGTTAACCACTTTCCATAAATAGAAAGTTCTCCAATACGTTATCATTCTTGATTTTGTCACCTTAATTTATCATTTAAATAATGATTTCTTCTTTTAGGTCACTTTGACTTCTTTGACCTTGGGGGCTTCAAGCCTTCATATGTTGGTCCTCCAACTTTGCAAGGTCATAACTCTCAAACCATGAGGAGTTATGTGACATTCCACATACCAAAAAAAATGGCATGACAAGCATTATACATCTAGGATAGTTTCACCAACAAAGTCACTGATCTCCATCTCATTATTCTACATACAAGCATGTGTTCTCTCAACCACAGCTCAACCACAAAGCATATTCCCGTGAGGGATTTCACCATAATGGGACCACTTTGGAGTTCATCCATTTATACTTCTTATTAATCATGACAAGAAAATAATGAGTCATCAAACTATGCATAATATATCAAATAATTCATTTTCATCATGTATCAATGACAACTCATTGATCCATCTTCATCTATGCATCTTGTTGCATCTTCATCGATTGGTTTCCACTTGACATCTATGATTCTCATCAAGGATAATACATATACATTGTTCATCATTTATCAATGAATCAAGATTATCAATCAATCAATCCATTGACATTAATCAATCACTTGACATCAATTGATCACTCAATCACTTGACGTCAATCCTTTGACATCAAAATAATCAAACCATTGGCATCAATGACAACATGATCCAACAAGAATAGTACCTAGCTGACCTGTAGAGATAGACAATTGACTAATTTGCCCAGCCAATTGGCCAAAAGAGTCATTGGACACAAAACCATTCATGTCATTGACATGGGGTCCTGGGTTGGATCTAACTGGATCTATCGATGACCTTAGAAAATGAGGAATTATGTCATACAATATTCACGATTATGAATAAATCAAGTCTAAATGTTGGGCACGTATGATCAACTACTCCATGGTAATGACACCTAACATAGAAACATATTTGGCTATGGGTGGTAACAATGACCCGATAAACGAATCTGATAAAAGTTGAGCTAAATCTTAGATCAAATTGTAAATGTGTTGAAATTGCATAGAATAAATCTCGTTGGTAATTGAAATACACATTTGCAAAGAAAATAGAAGAAAATATAAGTAGGAGAGAAAGAATGGAATAATTCTCATTAACCAAATGAATGAATGATGATTTACACATGATATACTCTGTATAACTCAACCAATGTGCACTGGAGGAGAAGAAAATGTACCATAGTGGTGGTCTAGAGTGATCTGGACACACGCTAGTAATTATGAGCATAAACTACCACCTATTCTAGTCTCTCGATCAGTTACGAGAGTGAAATACCACCTAGTTGAGTTAACTAGTCTATCAATCTTCAATTAACTAACTGAAACAGAGTGAAGTGAGGAGGAGATCAAGGAATCATGGGTAATGTGCTAGTCTAGTGATGATCCCAAGGGAAATGTGTATTAGCTGGTGATGATCCCAATGTTGCATGGTGATAATCCCAATGTATCATCTAGACTCCACTCAACTGATCAAACTGAAGAGAATATTCTCCTTAGAGGAATATTCTTCCTAAAATATAGGATACTGAATAATGACTAATAAACATAAGAAAAACCTTAGGAAAAATAAATCTTAGGTGTGTGTGAAGTAACTCCAACACCCCCCTTAACATCACTATGTTGAAAATAAAGAATGGGTCCTGACAATGAGGCCATGTTAGGTACCCATATACAAAAGATACACTGAAATATAGTGAGGAAAGAGGGGAAAAATCATGGGAAACCCCCCCTCAAGGTACAATGTATGTAAAAAGTCGAACTGACAGTTGCTAGGAAACTGTGTCCTTTACTCCAAGATGACCACGCAAAGAATGGAACTTTTGTTTAGTTAAGTTCTTGGTGAAGATGTTTGTAGTCTGTTCTGCTGAAGGAAAGAACTACAGGTCGATGATCCCCTCGTGTACTAAGTCACAGATGTAGTGCATGTGGATCTTGATGTGCTTCGTCTGTTGCCTTTGAACTAGATCTCTGCAGAACTTCAAAGTTCTCTAGTTTTCACACCAAATGACGATTGACCGATGAAACTGAATGCCCAACTCATTGAGAAAATTTTGTTGCCAAATAAACTAAATGGTTATGTTAAATACCCCTCTATACTCTGCCTCAACTGAATATAGAGAAACAGAAGCCTGCTTCTTGTTCGACCAACAGATAGGCCTGAAACCAAGACTGAGTGAGTAACCAGATGTGGAATTGTGATCAATGCTATCACCAACCTACTAAGAATCAGTAAACCTGATGAGGTCTAATGTAGAGTCTGCTACATAGTGAATCCCAAAGGAGATGGTTCCATGTACATATCTAAGGATACACTTTGCATCCTTTCAATGTAGCTCATGCGGTTCCTGCATGAACCTGGAGACTGCAGCAACTGCATAGGAGAGGTTTGGTCTTGAGTGTGTGAGATAAAACAAGCTCCCCACTAGCTGTCTGTACAGTGTGTTTTCAACCAGTGGAGTGTCCCTGCCATCCTTAAGTTTGACTCCTCATAGGAAAGGAGTCGGGGCAGACTTGCAGTTTGTCATGTGAAATATCTCAAGGAGATCGCGTGAATACTTGGCATGAGACAGTTTGATTCCTAATTCATCCTGAATGATCTTGAGTCTAAGGAAGAAGTGTGGCAGAACCATGTCAGTCATCAAGAACCACTCATGTAGAATCCTCTTGAATGCAACAATAAATGAGGTCAAGCAAGCGATGATCAACAAATCATCAACATACAAAACTAGGAGTAGAAGTGAATCAACCATCATGAGCATGTAAACATTCGGGTCTGATTTAAAATGCAAAAAGTTCTGTGACAACAGGTAGGATTCCATCTTGGCATACCATACCCTCAGAGCCTTATTGAGGCCATAAAGAGACTTCTTAGGTCGAGATACCAAAGAGGAATGCTGCAAAAATCCTCGGGGCTTCTCCATATAGATCTCCTTAGAGAGATTTCCATGAAGAAATGCACTCTTCATGTCCATCTGATAGAATTCCCGTCCCTTAGCTACCGCAATGGAAAGTTCCAAACGTATGGAATACATATTTTCTACTTGAGCGAAGGTCTCATCATAGTCAATTCCATGCACCTGCTAAAATTGTTTGGAAACTAGCTTGGATGTGTATCTACTAATCTATTCATCCACTGAGCTCTTAGTCCTGTAGACCTATTTGTACTTGACAATTTTCCTTCCAGAAGGAAGGGGAACTAGATCCCAATTCTAGTTCTCGAGGAGGGAGTTCTACTCCTTCTGCATGGAGGATTCCCAAAAGGGATTTCTAGTGGCCTCGCCATAATACTGTGGATCTGAATACTAAACCAAGAAATGATGCATGGGTGGAAATGGTTCAGTGGTATTCAATGCAAGAATAGGATCCTCAAAATCAGATCGATTCCTCCTAGTATCAGCTGGATCCCCAACAATATCCCCTGCATCCTAAAGAGTAGTCTGAGGCCACTTGGGCCTTGGTTCTGGGCATACATATGCATCTGCATGCAATGAATCTGCATCTTACTGTACTAAATTTGTGTCTGGATCATCTGAATCCTTTGAATCAGAACTCTCATATGAATAAAATTCAGCATGTGCATGCTCATCATCTCTGATAGGTGGAATGGAAAATGTGTCTGCATGTGGATGTTGATGTAATTGCAAGATACTTTCCTTGAATTGGACACTTCATTCAATGATGATCCAGTCCCAGTAACGATCAATAATTCAATATCTCTTCACATAATATGGGTATCCAACAAAGATACACTCTATGCTCTATGGATCAAGTTCCTTCCTCTTTTCAGAGGGAATATGGGCCCATGCACATGAACTGAAAATATAAAAGTGGGTCACTTGTGGCTTGAGGATTCTCAAAGCCTCATAGGGGGTATTATCCTTGACAGATCTATGGGGAGATCTATTTTGGATGTAGGTTTCACAATTAAGTGCTTTGGCCCATAATCTTTGTGGAAGTGACTTTGCATGTATCATGTAAGATGCCATCTCTTTTAGAGATATATTTTTCCGCTCAATAACTTCGTTTTGTTGTGGAGTATATGGAGTTGTGTGCTGCAACTGAATCCATACCTCATGTAAAATATTATGGATCTCATGGTCGACATAATCTCCCTCGTTATCAATTCAAAGGATTTTGATTTTCTTTCCTGACTGTGTCTCAACAAGGGATTTGAAATATTTGAGGTTTGAAAGACCTATGATTTTTTCCTGAGATAGAAAATACATGTGAAGCATGAGAAATCATAAAAAAAATGAGCACATACCTTGCTTTTCTGATTGATGGATGTATAAAAGGGCCCATGAGGTCACTATGGATCAGATCTAAAGGAGAGGAAGCTCTCTGAGTCTTTCCTTTTTCGAATTTCTCTTGAGGGTGTTTTCCATGAACACATCCCTCACAAATTCCTTTGGAGAAGTGGATGTTGGTTAGACCATCAACCATTCCCTGCTTTCTAATATGTTTCATATATATGAAAGTTAAATTCCCGAACCTTTCATCCCATATCGTACTACTTTCATCAGCATGGGTAAGTAGTAATGAAAAATCTGGTGCAATAAATTCAGAAATGTGTAAAGTATAGATTGATGATTTACGTCACCGGTAGCAACCCTGGAACTGGTTTTCTTGTCATAGATATCCACTGCATCAGGTGTGAATATGAATCTATTTTCGGTGCTAGAGTTATTCATCTGATACATGGAGAGAATATTGAAAAAAAAATTGGGAGCGTGCAACACATTATCGAAGCTTCCGTTTGTGAGTTCAATCCTTCCTTTTCCAGTGACCTCAAATGGAGAGTTGTCCCCCATCAGAATAGGAGGACCTTTGCATGCATCCAATGAAGAATAGTCTTCTTTTGTGGCATCCATGTGATGTGATTCTCCTGAATCTATGATCCAAGCATCGAGAGAGGAGTTGATGGCAATCAAAGCATGGATAGAATTGCCTTTCTTGGGATTATAATATTCTAGCTTCTTCTTCTTAGCACCCTCAGGGATGAAATTTACAAGGTTGTTTTGTTGAAGTATTTGGGTCATTAGATCTATCTGTTGTTGCATACATGTAGATTCTGGATGGAATCCTTTATGGAAATAAGTGCATTTCTCCCCTTTTCTTCCCTTTCCACCTTTGGATCCAGAGGCATCTTTGAAGGGTTTTGAGTACCCTTCCTTCTTCGGATTTGCATGTGCTTTCCTTTTGTATTTATCTTTAGATTTCTGATATTGATGAACACTGCCATTTTTCACAGTAGGTGCACACTGCATGCGCTTTTGGGCCTTTGATTTTTCCCATGTTGATGAGCTTGCTCTGCTATTGTGTCAGAGACTCGATAAAGTCCTCAAGAGAAGGCATCTTCCAGGTAGATCTAGATGCGAATCTAACTGAATGAAACATGGATACAAACAATGAGTATTTTGGACCAAGTTTGGAGAGAATGTTGAGAACCATTTATTTCTCCTCCTTAGATTTATCAACCTCGCAAGCCTCGAGTTGCGACAACAAATCCTTATATTTTGTAAATAAATCTTGGATATTGTCGAATATTTTTGGATCCAATGTGAGAAATTCCACCTTTTTATAACCCTAAATTTCTCCATACATGCATACCTGCAATTTGGCCCTCTCGCTTGTTATTTTTTCCAAGCCATCATTGAGTTGATCTTCTTAAAAACACTATTTTTGAAGATGTACATGCCCTGCACTATTAGTACCCATGTACACATGCTTGTTTCACCACTACAGCCCACATACATATGCTATCTGCACCACTACAACCCATGTATACTCACAAAAGTTGCAAAAGTTGCAAAGAATTCGTTAAGATTACAGGCTATTGGGTAGTTTCCCAACTATCCCACCACCTATAACCCAACACCAAACCAAATAACCATCCTTTTTTCATATAAAATGAGGTGTTGGGGTCTCATTCCTAAGAGAAGAATAAGAACAGTGAAACTCTACCCATTTCACATCCCCTCCTTGCTCCAAAAAGTTGCAACCACCTTATGAGATTTGCATCAGAATTTCCCATTTTTCCCTTTTTCCTCCATCATAATCCTATTCCATTTCCCTAGAATAAGTTTGAGAGGAGAAAGATACGCGAAGGCACAGTTGGATCTTGGTGAAGAGGAGCCTAGACCAGGTTTGTGGAGCAGTCACCAACCTTGTTGTAAGTAAAACATTGTGATATCAATAAAATGAATACTTTTTCTGTCCCAAAATATGATGTGTCAAATATCTCTATTTGATTTATGTTTTATACTAACATCTAACCCATGATTTTATATATGAGATGCATGTTTGTCATTTCCTATTTATCTTTTTGTGAATGCAGGCCAGCCTTGGGAGGAGGTTTGTAGTCAGCGGAGCTATCGAATGTGAGAGGATCGACACCGGGCATGGAGTAAAAGGTAAAGTTACCTGATCTTTTCACTTTGTATTTCATGTATGAATTTGGGGCATATTCGGGGTAGTTAGAAAAGTAGGAGACTTTTAGACGATTAGATATGCCTACATGTTGAACCCTAGTGTAGTCCATAGGGGGGTTTTCCTACTATATCACACCTCGAGCATGCGTCCCCTCATCTCATCCTATTTTCCAAATATCCCTTCCATGGTGTTATAGGCTTCATTGGGGGTTTTACAGGAGGATATGTGAAATAGGAGTTCAGGAGAAATGAAACTGCAAATTGTTTCGAATGCTTCATCCATTCGATTTAGATACTAGGATTTTTCTATGGATGATTTTGGTTATGTCTCTGTGTTCATGGTTAAGCTATACAATTATCTTCTTTGAATATGCATTATCATCTTCTCCTTCCATGCAAAGTAATTGTAAGGTGTAAGAATGAATTCTTTTGAAAATTCCATTTTTCTGTTGTCTTCAATCTTTGGTACCTGCAAAAATAATTTGGTGTGTATTTTCCCTAGCAGTACGTAGTATCTTATACCATGTAAATGTGTTGAAACTTCACATAGTATAACTATATGGGAATTGACATACACAGTTTCAGAGAAAATAGAAGAAAAGAGAAGCATGAGAGAAAGAATGGAAGAATTCTCATTAACCAAATGAATGAATGATGATTTACACATGATATACTTTGTATAACTCAACCACTGTGCACTGGAGGATAATCCAATGTTCCATAGTGGTGGTCTAGAGTGATCTGGACACTCACCAACATTTACGGGAGTAAACTGCCACCTAGTCTAGTCTTTGGGGAATTTACGGGAGTGAACTACCACCTAGCTGAGTTAACTAGTCTATCAGTCTTTAGTTAACTAACTGCAACATAGTGAAGTGAGGAGGATCTAAGGGAATCATGGGTAAGGCACTATTCTAGTGATGATCCCAAGGACAATGCACATTAGCTGGTGATGATCCCAATGTTGCACGGTTATAATCCCAATGTAGCGTCTAGACTCCACTCAACTGATCAAACTAAAGGGAAAAATGAAGAGAATATTCTCCTTAAATGAATATTCTTCCTAAAATATAGGAGACCGAATAATGACAAGTAAACATAGGAAAAACCTTAGGAAAAGGAAATCCTAGGTGTGTGTGAAGTAACTCCAACACAAATGAGCCTCTACTACTATCTCCATTTTTTAATGTGGATATAAATATGTGTGGTGGTGTTTTGATGTAGTTATGTCAAAATATTTTTTCCAGTTTGACACTGAATAGGCAACTAGAAGTGCATTATGAAATCCATGGAAAAAGATGAAAAGTCACGATATGTGGCACCTGGTAACTCAATGTACCATTTGGTGGTGTGCCCTATCAAGTTTATTTGGAAAATCCTCAATTGTATACTATCATCCACCAAGGAGTTCGAGGAACACCACAAGTGGTATGTCATGACATGTGTAGAAGGGTCTTCTTCAGGTGTTCTGTCAAATTTAGGAATATCCGATGGCAATTTTGTGGGAACTTTTGGCCATGAAGTTTGGTGTTGGATGTGGTCATTCATCAATCGTGATAAATCAATAATATATAATGTTTCTAGAAAAAAGTAATGGTATATTGGTGAACGTATTTGGGTTTGAAGAAGATGTGGCCCGCGACCCTAATGGACCTTGCAGTCCCCCCCATATTACTACCGCAAAATGTACTAGGGCCCCTAAAGACATAACTTCTGCTAGGGACATCAAGGTCCTTGGAGACATTACTTCCCCTAGCACTAGGAAATAAATTAGGGGTAGGTCCAAACCAAATATTATCATTCCAACCAAATGGGAAATCAATGTTTGGTATTTCCAGGTCACCTATAGGGATACCAGAGGTAGAAGGAAATCCACCTTTGGTGGTAATAACAAGGCCTTTCCCCCCACCAAAAATGAATTTGGATGTTGTAATTGGAATGGATGCAGTGGGAAAAATAACACTAAGGAAACTTGTGGAAGGAAATTATGTAACCATTGGCATTCTCCACATGGAGAAACCATATGTACTAGGAAAGGTGGTGGAAGAACATATCCCACTAATTTATGGTAAGGAATAATACAAAGAGACTCCTATTATAGAACTAGGTGATGAAGGAATGGGTCATCCCATGTTAGATGACACACTCACACTTGACATTAGGTGAGAATGGATAAAGTAGGAAAAAGGATAACCAAAAATCCTATTCTAGTGAATGAGTATGGGGTCAAAAGGCCTAGTCAAAAGGGGGCTTAAATTTCATGGAGTACTTTCGTCAACTACTTTAATATCCACATGATCACTCTCCTCTGAGTCTAATGAGTGACTTTCTAAGTCTACTGGGTTAGTGTTGTCCAATGTGGATAATACCCTCTACCTAGTGGATGGTGGATCTTCCTCAATAGGATAAAGTCTGTGTTGTCTACATGATCAACAAAGAGGTTGGTCAACCACAATGAAACATTATGTTTTAATCAAGAAAAATGATTATCCTATAGCTAACTAGACACCAAAACCACAAATCACACAATTAGAAAATATAGGATTTCAATAGGAAAAGCTTCAGAAAAGGGGGCATTATGAAAACTAACCCTTAGGGGACGTCAAGTCCCTAAGTCTTGGCTAGTGAAGGTGCAAGAGAAAATTACAGTAACCCACATGTAAAATCCCTTACTGGTCCAAACACCCTCATGAATATGAGCACCCTCTAGGGAAACTAAAATAGGGATTCTATGTTTTCCTTAGGTACCGCAAGTACTTCCCACCTGCAATCACCTATGTGATGCCCTAGAAAAGGTTATTATGGATACCACTTTGCAATTGGTGACTGGGTAGAACAATTGTGGGTTGGGAACACACATATGGGAAAGGAAACTAAGCCCAAAATTTCAGAGGGAAGTGTCACCACTTTACTCCAGAACCCCCATACACGAAGTAGTCCAACATACACCAAAACAAGAGGAGAGAGGATATCACCCCACTTTCTCTAGTGTGACCTTATGCTTGAAACATGTGTTAGAGGTTTTTTCCGAGCAAGTTCTCCTTGATAGTAATGGATTCAAACTCTCTAATGAATTCCTAGTTTTGGAATTATGGCCTTGGAGAGTTAAATATCCAAACCTACACCAAGGCTATAAGTCCTAAACAATGTTGGTTTGCTAAAAAGAAAAATTGTATAATTTATTTTGTATTAAAAGTTTTTTTTTATGGATGTTGATTATTTAAGAGGGTACAAAATGGACTCAATGATGTTATGAATCTTTTCAAACCCAAAGAAAATTGAAATATGAGAATGCACAAGATGAAATTCTTTTCCTTCAATGAAAATTATCTAAGGGAGAGAAGATAGGTTTTCCCTTTTCCACAATTTTTTAATGACAAACAACAATCTCACATTCCACATACAATTTCCAAGAATTCCAAAATAATTTTAGATCTCAAATTTTTAAGCGACACACAATGCAAACTTGAAAAACACACAAAATGTTCAACTCTTGCTGATTATGCAATGCAAACATGTTTTTTTGTTTTTGTTTTCATTAATAATTATAATGAAAACAAAAATTCACAACACAATAAAAAACATAAACTAAAGGGTTGTATGATATTGACAATGTCACTACTTGCAAGTCAATGTCAATACAAAAAGCAACAGCCAAAAAATTCACAAGAAATACTTATGCAATGCACTCTTTTTTGATATTTCAACTGATATGCAAATGAAACAAAGAATTTAATACACAATTAGATCTAAAAATTAGAAGTAACATAGTTTTGACAAGGTCACTATTCACAAGCCAAAACAAATGCATGTTTTGAGAGAAGATATTTGTAGGGGTTGTAATACACTATATATTTATTAGAAACATATCATATACTACGTCAAAAGAAATATTATGATATACTCTATCTAATGGTGTTTTTATAGTAGAAATCTGAGTTATTTGTCAAAATATACCAGCCAAACAGTCCACATGACTATCACAAAAAAAAAGAAAAATAATTGATTTTAAATCAACAATAATTTCACTTTCCGGACATTGATTTTGGATGATTTTTTTAATTGGGATAATATTTTGAGAGAAACTAATATCTATAACTATTTCCTTTATATTATGTACAAAAAGTTACAAGATTTGATCTGAATGCCGCAACCCTATTTTTCACTCTTTTAAAGGAAAACTCCTTAAAAAAAAGGAAGGAAACAACATTTTTCCCCAATGGAGTTTCCAATTCTATTGTAGAGGAAAATATTCTATGGATAGGTGAGCCCTCTCATTTATCTTGTAGATATTAGAGACACACTATGGATAGAACACAATGGGTTTTCCTCTAGATCTAGTTTGTAGGTTCAATCTATACTAACAAGAGAGGAGAATGGGTCTTACCTCTACTTGACGATTGTCCTATCATAGCCAGACTAATAGAGAAATAGGAAAATACATGTGTGTGGAGAAATAGGAAAATAGTTTGGAGAATAATCTAAGTGTTGAAATATTATCATATTTCTTCATACACATGTATTTTCCTATTTCTCCACAAAAAATAGATATTATTTTTTCATTAAATTATTCATCATATTCCTATCTCTTATCTTTTTCTAAGTTTTATCCCCCTCACCCCTCATTTGGAATATTGGGATCCATGGAAAATAAGTGGACCTAACACATTGGGACACATGGAATTGAAGTGGACCTATCCCAGGGGTGACACTTGCATGATATTTATGTTGGATTACTGAGA
>ML781306.1:310968-323378 GCA_009831015.1 Picea engelmannii
TTAATGGCCTAAAGCCGACATAAATAAAATAACATTACTAATCTAAATCACAACTAATGGCCTAATCCGACATAAATAAAATAACATTACTAATCTAATATGCCCCAATTAAGTGGTAATGAGCCAATATTAGGGCTTAACACTAACTATGTACCAAAACCATCAAGATATGCATCAACCATGTGCCAAAAAAATTCAAGACATGTCTCAAGCATGTGCCAAAATATGCATCAAACATATGTCAAACCCTCCAAGGTATGCCTCAAAGCATATGCCATAACCTCCAAAATATGCCTCAAGAATATACCAAAAATATCTAAGATATGCCTTAGGCATATACCATAGCCTCCAAGATATGAACATCAAAACATATAGAAAACCATACCTTTTATCATGTAAAGAACCTAGTGCATAAGATCTCAGATTATTCAGACCTTCTTCAACTTTAGCATAGATACGTGATTCACCCACTATCAACTCACAGACACCCATGCGTTGCTCCATTGTAACCCGTGTATACCTTATACATGATCTGTGTGTCTACAACCCACGTATATACATGCTTCACCCTTCTACGAACTATGTATAACCTTAGAAATATGGTACAATCACCTTCGTACACTTCTCTCTCCTCAACCTCCCTTTTTAGAATAGATTTTCCACCTTGTGGACTTTTTCTTTGCTGAGATCACCAATCCTCCTAGCACAAGTGCAAACCCACTTATGCTAGCTCCATTCTAGAAACACACACTTGCTTGGATGTAAAATAAGAGGTTATTGATGTGTATTTATGCCCTTCCAAGTAAATTCTTTACTTGATCATTGAGCCGAACTGAAACTTCTTGTTTGCAATAACTTTTCTCCTTTACTTGATTTTGGGCTCAACTTGTAACTTCTTTGACCTTAGATCTGGGGCTTCTTGACCATACTTCTAGGATTCAACTTTAAGAGATCATACATTCTCAACCATGAGGAACCACGTGGCGTACCACCTACTGTTAGAAATGGCATGATGAATACTATGCATATATGAGGGTTTCACATGCATTCTCAATGTACTACATACCCTTTTTCTTCAAACAACTTTTGGATTCATGACCACACCTCTGGGGATTCCTAACCATATTCGTAGGGTTTATTTGACCATACATTATAACTTCTTTGTTTAACCATTGGGGAATCTTGTAGTCTTCTTCAAAGTGTCTTCCCGGGAGGGAAATGATTAGAGATATTCTATAAGGGGACCACTTTATATATTCCTTCAAATAAACCCATCACTTCTAGGGGATTCTAGACTTCTTCTAGGGTTGACATCAATGACAACCAATTTTTCAACAATTTCCATAGTTAAAATGTGTTATGACCCAACGAGGGAATATATAGGGTTAAATGTATATGATATTATATGGGGATACATATACATGTAATGTGTAAATATATATGTAATAGGATCGACCTAATAGTAAAGGGGCCTCATCTATAGGTGTTAATAGGTATATATAGATATCATGTATTCATTATTGTATACATGTGAATTGTGATGTATGAATGCATTTGGTTATGTGGAGGAGGTTATCCTATTATTTAAGGAGTTATTGTGTAAGTTATCTATCTTGGAGTTGTGCTCCATACTCACATTGTTGTAAATGATGTGTACTTTTGTTTTGTTATGATATTTTAAGCACTTGTATCATTACATTTGGTATCAAAGCATCGATCTTAGGGTTTTTCTTCTCCAAGAAAGTTATCTTATAATTTTTGTTATAATTTTGTTTTTGGGATGATTTGGAAAAACAAAATTGGAGGTTATTTATATGATATATCAAGGTAATTTTTTAGCTTCTGGGTCACTATACTTTCAAAGATATACCCTGTGGAAGATAGGCTCTTTGACTAGTCTTATAACTAGTCTCAAACATTTTTTCCAGGTAAAACATATATATCTTCTTCACAAAGGATCCAAATTCTATGAGACCTATTGAATTTGAAAGAGGAAAACCCATAGTATTTCTGGTAGTATTTTCATAGTTAGGTATTAAATATTGGACATGTCGAATTCTATACAAGTTCGCTCTCCCAAAAATTCCAAAAATCAACAAGGTTTGGGAAAGTTACCCTAACTTTCACTTGGAACATCCAATTTTGGTTAGACCCATGGCATTGTAGAGAAGATATTTCAGAGTACTACAAGCCAAAATTTCATATGGAGAAGGGCTGAAATTTCAGAAATACATTAGAAGGAAGGTCGTCCAGGAGGATAGACTCCAAATGAGGGTTTCAAAGGTATGCTCACTTAAAATTAGCATAACTTTTGATTGGGATGTCCGATTGAGTTGATTCAAAATCCATTGGAAAGAGAGAACATAGAATATTATATCAAAGCAAGGATTATAAATATTTGAGACCATTATCCTTATTATACCGAGGTTGGAATCTTAATATTATGGTTATACATCAATTAAGAATCAATGACAATACCTGGATTTAAAGGAAAAGAAGATAAAAATGAAATGAATCATATTTAATGGTTGAGGTTTGTAAAGGAATATCATAGGAATCCTTCAAAACAAAATTTTATCTTTTCGGTGAAGCTTGAATGTGGTGAATGAGTATGGATAATGATACTAGATGGAACCTCACACGGAAATAATTCGAAAAAATCTTCTCAGATAAACAAATTAGGGATACAAAAATTAAGGAAATGTATACAATTCAAGATGAGTTAAAATAATCAACGTAAAAAATCTCCAAATTTCAAAAGGAGAATGAAGAACTAAGAAAATGTATTATTAGGAAAGATGAAGAGTTTTCCAAGATGCAATCCATTAATGAATCACTCATTAATGAGGTTAAGAACATAAAGAAAGAAAACATTATCAATGGAATGTTGAAAAAAATGAGTTAAGGGAATAATTTAAAAATAAATGTGAAGAAATATGTAGATTATGAAACCATAATAAAAAACTATTGGATGTGGTTAAGAGATTGAAAGAAGAAAAGAAGCATTGTCAAAATCAAGAGAAATAAAGAATATTGTATGATGAAACTACCAAAATACTTGAAGAGAAAATTTACAAGAAGGTTGAGGAATCCCTAAATACTTATGAAGTAAAATAAAAAATGCAATCCAGAAATGAAGAAGGACATCAAAATTTGATAAATGGGGTGAAATTGCAGCTTCAAAAGGAGAAAGAGGACAAGATTCAAGAAGGTCACCAAAAGATACTTGCAGAAGTTGAATTTCATCTAGAGGATGTACATGCCAAATATGATGGTATTATCTCCATGGTTAGAGTAATCAAAGACCAAGCAAAGAGGATAGAGGGTTTCATTGTCTATGGAAAGAAGATAGATGAAATGGGTGTGTGGAATGGAGGAAAGATGTCAAATGTGAAACCATATCGACACCCTCATTATTAGGAAAGATTTCAAGGAAGAAAATATGATAAATATCAACATTATCAAGGAACAATATGGAATAATCATCAATATTCATGGAATATGGAATCACAAAACCATTATTTAACAAGATATTATCATAGACCAACATCTACTACAAATTGGAGAATCTTCAACAACAATACATGGAATCAAGGGGAAGAAAAGTATGCAACAACTAACCACCAAGGATTATGACCGAAAATAATTGATTTTAGAAGGATGGATTGCCATCAATGGAAATAAGGAAGAAGTAACATAATAAGATCACACTACTTGGTTTCATCACATTCAAAGCCTTTAATATATATGTGTGTGTGTGTGTGTGTGTGTTATAGGGTTGACCTAATTATAAAGGGGTCTCATGTGTAGGTGTGAATAGGTATATATAGATACCATGTATTCAATATTGTAGAAATGTGAATTGTGATGTATGAATGTATTTGGCTATGTGGAGGAGGTTATCCTATTTTTTAAGGAGTTATTTTGTAACTTGTATATCTTGAAGTTGTGGTCCTTGCTCACATTTCGGCCTCATAAACACATAGATTCCCTAAAAATTAAAATACATTCGTGACTATTTCTAGCTTGGAAACAAATTATTTTTGAAAAATGGTTTAAAAAAAAGAAATTTCTAAATTTCTAAAGTGGGTCCTAGTTGGTGGCATAGATATCTAAGTTCACATTTACAAAGGGGAAAATAAAACCCTAACCCTAAAGTAGTTCCAAGAAGTAGTTGAACCAAAAAGAATCAAATTCTGGTTATATAACCATGA
Organism: Picea engelmannii; assembly: GCA_009831015.1. NCBI lineage: Eukaryota > Viridiplantae > Streptophyta > Pinopsida > Pinales > Pinaceae > Picea > Picea engelmannii. Next base: position 315,183 of record ML781306.1, read on the forward strand.
AGGCTCAACAAAAGAGATAGAGACATCGATCCACCCATCATTCGACTGCTATTTTTGTGAGTGTATTTATTTTTTGAAGCATTTCCCTTATTTCTTCCTAGTCTATGAATCACCCAACTTTATTGGTTTACTATTTACTTGTAAAATCAATTCCTGATTGCATTTATTTCCTTCTTCTAGGTTACCGCAACTATTTTATTTGGCCCATGGGAGCCCCATTCCATTTTGTTTGGAATAATGAATTTCTTTTATAATTTAAGTATTAGGAATATTGTGTCATGTGATAGGAAAACACATTATTTCAATTTGAACATCAATTTGTAATATTTTTAACTCTTGCAGATAGATATTCCAGGAGTTCATAACATTTGTGGTTTCTGACTTTTATATAAGCATGAGATCTCATGTAGTTTTATCCTATGCACATTGTGATTTTAAATGAATGAAATCATTTAAAGATCTCTGATTTTTGGACCATCAATATATTTTCTATATTATGAGTCTTTCTTAAAAACAAAATCCCTCATTTCTCAAATGAATGGATGTGATTATCCTTTACATTTTAAGCGAGGTCATTATTTTTTTCTATTATAATTTATTTGTTATCTTTCCAGTTACTTTTCCACCTGGTCCACTCACATGATTAGTTGTTATGAATGACAAATCTATTGTTTGAATATGTATATTGAAAATTTGAGTGAGAAAGAGGAGTACCACCTCTATAAAAATGTAGAGGGGATCTTAATAACTTCTTTAAGAATACCCTAGGAGGTTGACTCCTATTCCTAACAGGAAAAGAGATCAATATAGATTTTTTCTCAAATTCCAAGCTCAATTATGAGATTTTTCCAACTCACTATGAAATTTCTTTTCAATTATGAGTTTTTTCTCAATTATGAAATAATTTTTATTTCATATATGAAATTGTGACAAAATAATTATTTCCTTGTAAAATAATTTTGAGATTTTTACTCAATTACGTAATTTTCTTGTAAGGCCTATGGCGAAAAATACAAGTATAACAACAAGTACTCCATTTGACTATATTTTATAGGCTCTAATGCATCCTTCCTTCTCCTATTGTGTCACATTTGTAAATCCTTCAATCTTATCCCAAGTTGTTCTTAAGGGGGGATGTTAGGATATTTAGACACTTAGGAGTTAGTTAAGATCAATTTTGTCTAATATTTTGTTAAGAAAAAATGTGTTTCTTTAATATGCATTAGTATACATTTGTAGTTAGGAAATCCGATGATCACGATATATTCATGACACAGAGTGATATGACGATTCATATTCTTCAAAATATTAACGACTACATTGATATGTGGTTTAACATTCAATTAGTCCATGATGTATATTTAAATAGAATGGAGGGTCATTTCCTATGATAAATTGTGATAAATTATCTTGTAAATCTCTCTGTAATACTTTTATTTTTCATTAATAAATTTCTCTAAGTGGCCATGTTGGCTAGGGTCGTGGATGTTTCCCCGTAGGGCTTTTACCATGTGAAAACATAAGTGTGTTGATATTTGATATCCTTATGTGAGTGTTTATTGAATGTTTTCTTCCTCTGTTGGAATACTTGTGTTGTCAAACATGGTATTATAGTGCATTTGAAGACCCACTCTTGTTGTAGATCGATATTGTGAAGACGTGTTGCTGCATCTTTCCCCCTAAGAACAACTTGGGATAGGATTAAAGTATTTACAAAGGTGAAAAAATAGGAGAAGGAAGGAGGCATTAGATCCTATCCACCCTTAATGACAACTTCCTAAACTCCTAACATAGATCAAAGCTTGGAAATATTTTCTTCTATAAGAGACTTTGTGAAAATGTCTACAACTTGATCTTCTGTAGGGAAAAATATTCCTTCAATAACTCGATCATGAATGAGATTTCAGATGAAGTGCATGTGTATCTCGATGTGTTTGATGCACTGATTTTGAACTGGGTCTTTGGAAATCTTGATAGCACTCTGATTGTCGCACAGAGGGTTGTCAGATGTTGTTGCTGGAATCCAAACTCTGAAAGGATCTGTCGAAGCCACAAAGATTCTTGAATTGCATTAATCGTACTTTGCTTCTACTGAAGAAAGAGAAATAACATGTTTTTTCTTATAGGCCCAAGTGATAGGTCCTGAACCAAGGTTGAAAACATAACTTGTAGTAGAATTTCGATCATCAGGGTCACTGGCCCAATTTGAATCAGTGAAACCAACCAATAAAGGAGTACCCCTTGAGCTATAATTTATTCTAAACTGAACTACACCTTAGACGTACCGAAGTATCCTTTTAGCTACTTTCCAATGGTTTTCATGGGGTGTTTTTATATACCAGGAAACAATACCAACATTAAAGGAAATATCATGATGAGTATGAGTTAAGTATAAAAGGATATTGGCTAACTGATGATACAAAGTGTCATAAAATTCAGGAGAAGTACAAGTGGTAGCAAGTTTGAATCCACACTTGAAGGGAGAAGAGGTTGGTTTAGATTCTTCCATGTGAAATCAAGGAAGAAGGTCATAGACATACTTAGAATGGGAAATAAATATTCCTTCCTTGGTTTTCAATACTTGGAGGCCAAGGAAATAGTGAAAATAGCCTAATTCTATCATTTCAAATTTCCTCTTAAGGTTGGTTTTAACATGGTTTAAAAGGTTTGGGTCACTACCACTGAGGATAAGGTCATGAAAATAAAGAAAAAGTATTATGATATGGATTCCTACTTTATTAGTACAGACATTAGGGTCAAAATGACATCTAGAAAAGTCAGTATCAAGAATAAAGTTATCCATTTTGGAATACCAAGCTTGAGGAGATTTTCTAAGACCATATAGAGATTTCTTAAGGAGAAAAAAAAGGATGGAGTCATTCTGGACATAGCTAGGAGGTTTTTCCATGTATATTTATTCTTGTAAACACCCATGCAAGAAGGTGGATTTAACTTCCATCTCATGCACCTCCCATTTACGTGATGCAACAAGGGAAAGAAAAAGGTGGATGGAATTCATTTTGGATACAAAGGAAAATGTTTCATTATAGTCAATTCATTCAACTTGAGAAAATAATTTGGCAATTAATTAGGCCTTGTATCTTTCAACACTTCCATATAATGCATACTTATCTTTGTACACCCATTTACATCTGACAAGTTTTCTTCCTTTCAGAAGAGGTACAAGATCCCAAGTATCATTTTCCATTAAATAAAAATATTCTTCATTCATTGTTGTATCTTAATTTGGATGACTCGAAGCTTCTGCAAATGTATCTCAATCATGAGTCTCTGAAGCTTGGGCCAAAAGAGAAGAGGATTGATGGAACTTTGAACGTGTTCGACGCTGATTTGAAGGATTATCAACAAGATCACTAGATTCTTCTCGTGTTGAATGGACCCATCTAAGAAGTGGTGGCACTAATGCAGGTTCAAGTTCAATGGACTCATCTAGAGGAAAGTGAGTAGGTGATGCCGGATTTTCATCCTCACTGTCATCATCTGAAGAAGAAAAAACCATAATAAGAAAAAAAGATGGCACAAATGATGAAGATGCATCTTAATACAAAGAAGGCACAAACACTGAATTAGAATCACATACTAAGAGGTTTTCATCAAATTTAAAATATCTTTTAATAATAATTTCATTAGAAATAGGTTGAAGAATTCTATAGCCTTTGAATTCTTCAGAATAATCAATAAAAATACACTTCTCACTTTAAAGATGTAAATCTTTCCTTTTCTCATTGGGAATGTGAGCCCATGCTACATTTCCAAATACATGGAAGTGGCTTACATTTGACTTAATTTTATTCCATGCTTCTTCTAGTGTTATGATTTTAAGAACCTATGTGAGTGTGTGATTTACTATGTAATTTGCATAGTTAATAGCTTCCTCCCAATACTTAAGACTTAATCCCTTATATTGGATCATACAATTAGTCATTTCTTTTAATGTGCAATTCTTTCTCTAGAAAACACCATTTGTTCGTGGTGTATATGGAACAATGTGTTGCATTTGGATGCCTTGTCCAGTGTAGTAACTTGTAAAATTGTTGTTCACATATTCACCTCCATTATCTATTCTTAACTTTTGTAGTTGATGTCTAGGTTGTTTTCCTACAAGGGCCTTGTAGGCCAAAAACTTGTCAAACACTTCACTCTTAAGTTTTAAGAAGTAAAACCAAGTGCGTCTGGAAAATTCATCAATGAAATTTAAGAAATAATTGCACCCAAAAAAACTAGGAGAAAAAAGAAAACCACACAAGTCACTATGAAAAAATTGCAAAGGGGTCGAGGCATGCCAAGAGGAACCCATGTCAAAATTTTCCCGATGATGTTTTTCGAGAAAACAACTGATACAAACACCATCTCTACAAGAAACAAGAGGAAGAATAGTCATAATCTATTGATCACATATTTTCTACAATGAGTGATAGATTAATGACAAAACCACTCGTGACAAAGTTTGCTCAACTCATCTCTATGAGAAACAAAAACTAATGGAAAAGATGATGACCCAAAGTTGTCAAACTTGTACAACCTGGTAATATCATCAACAATTCAAGTTGCAAGAACATGCTTAGGATATTTTATATCCTTGATTACAACTTGGTGATGTGAAAACTCAATGGTTTGACCTTCACCTGAATGAGTGATTTGATATACTGATAAAAGGTTGCAAGAAAGACTTAACACATAATACATCATTGAAATGACCATTATCTACCTGAATTGTTCTAGATCCTACAACACTAAGATATCTATCATCACCAACAAATATTTTCTTGGTGTTACATTGATTAAGAGAAAAAAATATGGCTTTATCCTTAACCATATGAAAAGATGCTCCAGAATCAATATAACACTCATTAGAAGAAGAAGTAGAAGTTGCATTGAAGGAAACAATAGAAAAAGATAGTGCATATCCATGAGAAGAAGATTTAGAAGAAGAAGAATCAATACTGATGTTGTGCTTCTTCATCATTGCTTCCAAATATTCCATCTTCTTAAAACATTTGGACTCCACATGACCATATTTCCCACAAAAGTTGGAATGTTTGTCGGTCTTCTTATTTTTAGATATTGCTCCTTTGTCACCATTAGGAGCGGAAGTTGGCTGAGATGGTTTTGGACCCTTGTTTTGCTTGTTATTGTGATGATGATTTTTCTTATTTGGATTCTTGGATTTATATTTATGTTGGGCCACTAAGGATTTGTTGGATGTACCTGTAGTGATGATCAATCCATGTTGCATAAGATTATCTTGCTCTTGAATTAGAGAATCACAAAAGGACTCAAAAGAGGGTTCTTTATAAGCACTCCCTAGAGCTTCTCTAGCAACATAAAAGTTACATACAAAAACAAAATATGCACTACCAAGCTTAGAAAGAATACCATATATGCATCGATATTCCTTCAGATCTAGTTGTCACTCAATACAAAAAAGTCTAATTGTTTTGAACTTAGATAAGTAATCTTCAATGCAAGGAAAATCATTTGAACTTAAAGTCATTAAATTATTTTCAACTGGTGAGCTCGAATAATATTGTGTTTACCAAACACAACTTTAAGATTTTCCCAAGCTTTATTGGGGGCATTAATTTATTTAAGGTGAAACCTTAAATCAAGAGAGATAGACATTCTGATTAGGCTATGAGCTTCTTCATTCCTATTAATTCATTTGGCATACTTTTCATCATCAGTGGGTTCTTGTTCTTTTCCCAAGGTAATTTGGTAAAACGCTTTACTTCTTAATAAATCCTCCATATGGGATTTCCATTGGAAGTAGTTGGTGTTGGTAAAAAAAAGATCACTGGTATAATCTGTATTAAATATGCAAATAATATGGATTTAAACAATGAAACTGATGGTCTAGATTGAAAGCTCTAAAAAAGTAGGCTATTTAAAAAAAACAACACCAAAAACTGACTTCGAATGTGAAAGTTATTCCCTTTTGAAAAAAGGCATAAATGGTAATCAAACATCCATGTGGCAAGTAGAAGTTGGTCCACATGGTGGTACCCCTCCTTATATTAACCTCACTTTTACAAATAAGTTGCTTATGGAGTGACCCACTTTTATAGAATAAGTAGGACCATTTTTACAATGAACTTACTTTATAAATGGAAGTTGCATGCAAAATAAATAACTTAAAATAAAGTATTAAAGATACTTATAATGATTCAGTTTTATAATTTAAGTGAAATGCACTTTACAATGGATGATGAAATTTTTCAAAAAACAAAACAAAAAGGAGACTTGAACTCAAGATCTCTTACTTAATAAAGAAACTTTTAACCAAGTGAGCTAGTGAAAAACATATCCTATTGTTTAGAAGGAGGATTGTTGTTGTTGTTGTTGTTGTTGCTGATGATGTTGGCGGTGACATTGGAGAGCATGCTCATAAAAAACTCTTTACACACAAGAATTTGTTTTTGCTTCTCAATGGAAACAAGGGTTAGATCTTGGTTAGCTTACCTGGAAAATGTAGATTTTACTTCTATCTATGATTTACCAAGATTGCACAAAGCATACGACAAAGAGCATACATAGATAAAATAACCCTTTCTGCTATGTTTTTTATTTTTCGAGATCACACAGAGCATGGGGAAAAGAGCATACTATTGAGCACTCAACACACCCTCAAAATTTTATAAATTTTGGGGTACCATTTTTCTTTAATTTCATCCTTATACTTTGATTCTCTCATGATCATAACTTGTTTCAAGGTTTTCTTTTGTTTTCTGCTAATTTTCAATCAAGTCTCAAGCTTAATATGGATCATCACTAGAAGGGATAAAGGTTTAGGCAATTCCGATGTTGAGAAAAGGTGTTCAAGACTTATCATTTCTAATATTTTTTCAAAATTACTTGCCAGTATTTGACTTCCCCGATGCACAAAGGAAGCTTTTGAAAATCACCGATGCACTAATCGAGCGTCGAGGGTTTTTTCTATGCAAATACAAGACATTATGTTTAGTCCATTGATCACTGATGTCCATCGAATATTGACACTTAGCATGGAAGATTGAAAAATGGATTAATGCAAGCCAAGTAGCGATGTTGACAAAGTCAACTTGTCCTCGCAGTCATAACCCTCCAATTTTAACGAGAAACCCATCCCAACCATTGATTCCTTAGGTTGAATTTACCCGGTTCTGGTGCGAGTTGAAGCCATGTCATCATTCACCAGGTCAGATTTAACATATCATTAGCCACATGGATATTTATATCACCACCTTTTCTTCCACATTATCATTTCGGCCACACTTTTCCTTGTCAACCGAGTCACGTTATTTAATCCACGTTAAATTCCACGTCAACCTCCACGTCATCACAAGTGATTCATGAATTAATCGAGGAACAAAGAAATGATGATAAAAGGGGTCAAAGGGTGTTAAGAACCAAATATCAATATAGCATAGAAAAACCTCAGAATAAGTACTCAACGCCTTGAAAAAGAGATAATTTCAGATAATAAGCCTCTTCAAGGGGGCAACCTCCTTTTACCCCACATAAATGTTCAAGTACAATATGGTTCCAAATGAAAATGTATCCTTGGTATATATAGGAGACTAGGAGGTATAATTACAACTAATGGAATGAAGCCGACATAAATAAAATAACATTACTAATGTAATATGCCCCAATTAAGGGGTAATGAGCCAATATTAGGGCTTAACATGCCCCTCCCCTTGAGACAAGTGGTGTATGCAATGCTTGAGTAACTATGGATGCTTCTGTATAAAAGACTCATCTCCCCAAGTGGAATCTTCAGCCGGTAGTTTCCTCCATTTAATGAGATACTCTGAAATGGATCTATTCCTCAGCTGGCGAATTCTTGTGTCAGTGATGGCTTATGGCTCCAATATGATTTTTCCTTCCTCGTCAAGTTCTGGCAATATAGTTTGAACTGGGATCTTGTTGTATATAACCTTCTTTAAGCATGAAACATGGAAAACTGGGTGTACTCGTGAAGATGCAGGAAACTCCAATTTGTACGCCATAGTGCCAATCTTTTGCAACACCTTATAAGGGCCATAATACTTTAGTGATAATTTATTATCCTTCTTGGCTTGCTTGAGGGACATCTATTTGTATGGTTGTAGTCTTAAAAACACCCAATCCCCTACTTCAAAACTTCTTTCACTACGATGTTGATCTGCTTGTTGTTTCATGCGATTATGTGCCATG
>ML781306.1:326997-366068 GCA_009831015.1 Picea engelmannii
CCCTACGCATTTCTTCACCTTCATAAAGAGTCCAAGTAGGATTGTATGGAGGCTTATTTGGTGTAGAAGTTCCCTTTTTGGGTGGCATGTTGGCCAAGTATCACTTTTGAACCTTGATTTTGAGGTGGTTCTGCTAGACAATATTTCTTCTATTGTATCTACCATGTTTCAACCCTTATGGGTATACAAATTTATTATATGTAGTTCTTTGGTATTTCTTCTCTGCAATGCCACAGGTCTGATCAAAATTGGATGTGCCAAGTGGAATTTACAGTAACTTCCCCACAACTTACTGATTTTTGGCCTTTCCAGGAGATCTCACTTGTATAGTGTTCCCCGCACAAAATAATTGATATAAAATTCTAAAACTAACACCATAAATACTACAGACTGTTCACTATCCAATGAAATTAGTCCCACTCAATTTGGATACTCTAGGAGTAAGTTATGATTGTTTTACCTTGAACACCTTCTTGAGACTAGTCAGATACCCTATCTTCCACAGGGTGTATCTACAAATGTAAGATGACCTAGAAGCTGAAATGTTTACCATATATACCTTACTAAGTTCTATGAATATCCTCCTAATTTCAGGGTATGAAACGTTACAAAAAATAATTTATAGCGAAAATTTCTTAATGGCTCAATTCAGGATGATTCCAGAACCTTATCTTTCACAGTCTGTATCTCCTAAAGTATAAGGCCTCAGAAGTGGAAATTTGAACCCAACGTACCTTGATCAGTATGCTAAATATCCTCCAAGCCGTTCCTTCTGAAACGTTGTATAAAACAAGTTATAGCGAAAATGCCAAGGTGTCTCATATGTAGCAGCGAAACCCCAAGACCTTGAGCTCTGATACCATATGTTAAGAACCAAATATCAATGTAACATAGAAAAACCTCAGAATAAGTACTCAACGCCTTGAAAAAGAGATAATTTCAAATAATAAGCCTCTTTGAGGGGGCAACCTCCTTTTACAACACATAAATGTTCAAGTACAATATGGTTCCAAATGAAAATGTCTCCTTGGTATATATAGGAGACTAGGAGGTATAATTACAACTAATGGAATAAAGTCAACATAAATAAAATAACATTAATAATGTAATATTCCCCAATTAAGGGGTAATGAGCCAATATTAGGGCTTAAAAAGGGAGTAGGTGATATAGTGAATGCATTGACGTCGATGTTACATCAGTCACTGGAGTGAAATTCTCTCAACTATATTGAGCCTTATAAGCTTTCAACCCGTCGATCACTGATATCTCTTCGGTGTCGGTGAACCAAGACTTGAGATCACACTTTTCGATACATAGACGAATCTGTCAACAACCGATTATGGTAAAATAAAGCTATGATCGAGACCATCCATATTTCTCCTTGCATTGATCTAAATCATCCAAATCCCAAACAAGAGACCTCGAAACTATAAGAATTCAATCCAAGATTGGCCTTGCACCAAAGCTTTCCCTTTGATTTTAACCTATTTGGGTAAACCACGTCATCTAGCCACATCGACACATGCCATATCATGTGACATAACATCACACCCCCTTTGAATGTATCTCAGTGCAAGAAATTCTCTAAGATATAATTACAGCGATGTTGATGTCACATCGGTGATCAAACGATGATATAGAACACACCTATGATCCTCGATCTTGGCAATCATTACATCCCAACTCACCACTTTCCTAAATTTTTGATATACCAACTTAATGTTCCATTTGTGCCACCGATAAAAATAGCACATTAACTCTAGAGCATGGTGCTAACGAAAAATTTAATTCCTGCAGATGCACAAGGATCTGTTGTACTCAATAATGGTGAATTCAGGCGGGATTGGGAAAAAAAAATCTATTTGAAATCAATTTGGCTATTTTATCTTATCATTTTTTTCATAAATCATTAGAGAGATTTGCACAACAAGAGATCTTGAAAAACTAAGTGTTTCTCTCATTCATAGCTAACTATTTTTTATTATTTTACTTTCATTTAAGAGACTGGTAAGTGTTGAAGGAATAAAACTCTTGTATCTCTTAGGTATTGTGTTCATTTTGATAAATTACCATGGTGTTTGATCATTGGAGAGTTTAATTATCCTATCTTATGCAGGGAGAATTCCTCCTCGATGAAAAAAAACCCGTCAGTCACCAAAGATGTTGAAGGGGAAGAAGATATTGACTAGAGAAGATGATATCCCTGTTGTTGTTGCTAGAGAATTGGAGTCCACGCCCAAAGTAGATCCTGTGTCAAAATGTCGTATAAGAAACCACCAAATCCACCACTGATTTATAGATATATAGCTGCAAGAACACCATCCAAGGTACCTCTGCCCACTTGGCATGATTTATGTAATAAATTCCATCATGATGATTTCCTCGATTTTACGCCTCATAGAAATCTAGAAGTGAGGATATTGGATGACCATGTATTTCAAAACATCAAATTTTCATCGATGTACATGATGGCATCCAAAACCTCTGTTTTTCCCTATGTAGAAACCTTAGAGGGGATAATTAACCACACCAATGTCGACAAATTCTTAATAAACAATGTGGATGGGGAGTGTGTTGGTGTTTTCCTGCGAGTAGAAATCAACAAATATTACAAACTCAGGGATCCCAAAGTTAGGATTAACACCAAATTTGTGGTTAAATTATATGAAAACCACAACACTAGCCAATTGTTGGCATCCTTGTGGAATGAGGATAGGAAATTCATGAACATAGCCTCGTGATGGTACAATACTGTAAACCTTAGGGAACCCTACATGTTCCTGATGGATTTGATATGTTAGATATATGGAGAAAGGGATTTCTCCAAGTTTTCAGAAGCATGGATGCCCCTGAAATATATAGTATCCATATCCATAAGTGTTTTCAACTGGGCGTCATAGTTTCAAAGAAATTGAGTATTAGTGTTGAGCATTCCTAGAAACCAAAAGCAGGAGAAGTCTCTTCCCGATTTATGACATCATACCTATTAGATGTAGTATGTGCTAGGAATGTATTCCAAGGGATAGGGTTAAAATGGAATATTTCGGAGTTACTCATCCATGTCTATTTCAACATTTTGTGGGAGAACAAGTATAAAAATTCTTATCCTACAATTTGTGATGATTTCCTGGCTAGAGTGCATTTCATAATTTTCAAACAAAATTGTCAAGGATTTTTGATGTAGCAAGAAAGGTCATCTCCAGATTAGGGAATTGGTATATGGAGGAAAAAATTACTTACCTCAAGATTTTTGGAGCCACTGAGGTTGGGCACCTACTTCTAGCTCATGTGCCAAACCGATTGGTATTGGGGAAAATTTGTTACCAAACTATATTGCAAGATTTCAATGCCTCCCTCGTGAAATATAAGAAAATTTGATCTAGGTGGATATCGGTGGCCACCCACCTATTCCAACTTGGATCAAAATAGTTTTTGGTAATTTACTATTTTTAGCAATTTTTAAGGTCCTAAACTTCTGGGGCCATTTTGAGGGTCTAAACGATTATTTTTCACAATCGAGCACATCAAGGATTATAAAAGGCATAATTCATCCTATACAATGTAGATCCTTTTCGATACCTTTCCAATGAGCTATTGTGTGCCCCAAATGGAGATCGTATGCCAAATTTACACCCTCGGGAAGTTGATACACTAAACCACCCAAAATGGGGTCCACAAACCAGTTGGATTTTCATCTTGCGGGGTTAGGGTTTTGGATTTTATTTATGTTAAAAATTCCTTTGGAGCCCCATTGTAACAATCATCTTCTTTTGAATGAGCGTAACCATCACATCTCTTCTCAGAGATAAGATGCCACCATTCGAGCGAGTCTTTCACTCTGTATTTCTATAGTTTTGTACATTTCACTCATTAATATAAATTCTGTATTATTGTATCTCTGTGTTTATGGTTATATCTCTGATATATTTCTATTATATTATTGGATATTTGATATATCTCTATATATTTCTTTATTATATCTCTGCTCTCATTTCATGCCAAAAATAATATGGATCAATGGTATCAGAGCAAGTTGTTCTTGATCATTTTTTAGTGCATGTCCCCGTCGAGTTCCAAGTATAGAAAGTTGGGTCTCGAGATTGTCTCTCTTGAGGAAAATCACTTTTTCACACCAAAACAACCTCCATGGTGGAAGAAAAGAAAAACGACAGAGTAGAATATTCTATTAATCTATTTCATGAGCAAGCTCTCATGCGACATAGGGACGAAATGATGGAGAATTTTTCCCACATCCTTCAACACCTGCTGATAACAAAAAGTGCATCTTCATAAAGAAATCACTTTGGATGAACCTTTCCCTTCAAGGTACAAGTTAATTTTTATATTCTCGTATTTGAAGGTTAGATCGATGAAGATGCCCTAGAAAAATGGTTAAATCTTCTAGAAGGTTATTTCTCTATTCACAATTTTTCCAACAGGGAAAATATCACCTTTGCACTTCTTAAGGCTCTCCCCCATGTCAAACATTGGTGGGAAAATTACTAGGAGAAAATTTCCACATAGGAGTCTGGAATATATGGGACCGATCCCACTTGGGATTTTTTTGTGGATGCGATCAAAGAACAATATTACCTTGTTGGTAACTATGACAACCAGTACATGAGATGGACCACATTGCGATAAGAGAGTGGAAAAACAATACCGGAGTTCACAAATACTTTCCATACATTTCACACCAATCTGGGCATCAAAGACTTCGAGCGACATCTAGTTCTGAAATACCGTGGAGCTCTGCATAGGCACATCCAAACCAAAATGGATTTTCTGGACATCTCATCACTAGAAGATGGATATCGATATGTTTTCAAAATCGAATAGAAATTTAGGCACCAGAACAAACGGGAGTTTCGGTTTGCAAATACTCAACAATTAAAGTATGGTAAAGACGACCCTAATAACCAGCCTCCATAAAACTAGTCCAAGCCACAGGAAAATAAGGTTAACAAAAAAATGAAGGACACTGGAAAGTGGTGTGATTTCCATAAAATCCCATGGAACAACACTAATGAATGTCACTCAAAAAATTCATTGGTGGCTGAGATCAAAGAAAAGGATTCGAACCTTGATTCATAATTGGATTCAAAAAATACTAGAAGAAGATAGATCATCGACGCAGACCCCACTGCTACTGTCATGACCACAAAAATTCAACCAGAAGAACAAGAAAATCCTAAAGAGGGGGAGCACCTCTTTCATTCACATATGTGGGTTAAGGGGACCCCACTTCATTTTATGATTGACAATGGAAGCTAGAAGAACCTCATCTTAGCAGAGGTTGTCAAACAGTTGGAATTTTTGACAACACCACACCTACAACCATACAATATCGAGTGGCTTTGCCAAGGAAAAGATATCCATGTCATCCAATAGCGTCGCTTGTCATACAACATTGATCCCTTCAAAGATGAGGTATTATGTGATGTTTCCTCGCTATATGTTTGTGATGTTCTTTTGGGTCATCCATATATGTGGAAGGGCCGTGCTATTTATATGTCTCAACCCCGTAGTGTCATTTTTACTCTGGGGGGTCATCTGTACAGGATAATATAGGTAGTTTTGACTAGTGTCTCACCTAAACAGTGTCGCAAGGTAATATATCATACTACAACATTCAACCTCTTCACAATATATGCAAAAGGTGAACATAAGGACATTGCAACCATTGCAGCCTCATTCCAAGAACCTTCTATCCAAAAGAAGTGAGTCAACAAGATTGAAGAAAAGCGCAAAGATCTTCTAGACACATTCATATCATGTTAAAAAGGTCCAACCATTCCAACATTAGGTTCTCGACAACCTTCCACAAACCAAGCAGTGAAACTTCTCCAAAAGGGCAAGTAACTCACCAAGGTTCATATTCAATAAACGCTTCCCCCTCTTCCTAGGGAAATCAACACAATGGAGACCATTGATTCATAAGGAGGGATTATTTATCTAGGTGGCTATCGATGGCCACCCACCTATTCCAACTCGATCAAAATAGTTTTTTGGAAATTTACTATTTTTAGCAATTTTTCAAGTCCTGAACTTCTGGGGCCATTTTGAGGGTCTAAACGACGGTTTTTCACTATCATGCACCTCAATTATCATTATAAGCATGATCGATCCTGTAAAATGAAGCTCCTCGTTGACACCTTTCAAACAAGCTATCATGTGCCCCAAAACAAAGTTTGTATGCCAAAGTTACGCCCTCGGGAAGTTGATACACCAAACTACCTAAAACGGGGTCCACAACCTGTTGGATTTTCATCTTCCAGGGTTAGGGTTTTGGATTTTCTTTATGTTAAAAAGGCCTTTGGATATTCATTATAAAATTCATCTTCTTTCGGATGAGCATAGCCATCACATCTCTTCTCATAGATAAGATACCACAATTCTAACGAGTCTTTCGCTCTGTATTTATACAGTTTTGTACATTTCAGTCATTAATAGAAATTTTGTATTATTGTATCTCTGTGTTTATGGTTATATATCTGATATATTTATATTTTATTATTGTATATATGATATATCTCTGTACATTTCATTATTATATCTCCACTTTCATTTCGTGCCAAAAATAATCCAGATCAAAAGAGCATTTATTCCACACAGATTCTATGTAGGCTATCACTTTTTTAAGGAAACCACATAGGCCATGAAGGAAGCTCAAAAATAGGTAGAGTACAGGTTTTAAAAGGGAAGGTATAGAAAACATGATCCAAAAAAATTAGTGGCCCAACATTCTAGTCAATTAGTGTCTCATTGGCCATATGCACATGAGAGTTTTGAAGATGAGATCTTCATCGATAAATGATTTGGATTGGGAAGAGGTCCTACAAAGGAAACATAAAATTAACCTAACCTGATTCAAGTCCATTTAAGGTGATGATCAATTATAATGGTTAAAACAAATAGTAGGGGCTACTATATAGGAAGAAAATGAAAATGTAGAGAAAGCAACAAGGAGAGTTGAAGCACAAAGGCTCTTAGTAGAGGCTGAGAGAGTATTTCGTGAGCATGGGAAAAATCCTACTATTAAAGTATTATGGACCCTGATAATAACTCCAATGGAGGTGCATATGTGAGAAGAAGAAAAAACGCTCCCAAGAGAAAAACCACCTATGGGAAAGAATGATTAGCCAGATGTGGAGTAGGTATATGTAGAGAAATCAAAACTTGGATCAATAGTTGAAACCTTAATAGATACCTAGGGAAGAAGCACATTGGAACAAGTAATTACTGATTTGATTACAATTTATGATGATGACAACGAGGATATATACACCTCAACAGTCCCCATTATCAATGAAGCCACTATAGAAATGCAAGACACCCAACCACCCCAAGGACCACAACTTATGGATGTGGCAACAGATCAGGATACATGTAAGAACATCACCACTCCCTTGGAACAATATTCATAGCCTCAAGATTATGAGGAAGGTGGTCAAGAGGATAAGGAGGAAAAACATGACACAAGATATGTCACCTCAGAAGGAAAGGACAATGAGGAGAATAAAGGACATGAAAAAGAGAAAGAAGAGTCTCAAGAGGAGAAATATGATAGTAATAGTGACAGTTCAATCCCAGAAGAAAATATCCTTGATAGAGAAGAGAATGAGGAAAATTCAGATGTTGGGGAGAAACCAGGAGATGGCACACTTAGAAGCAGGGAGTAGGAGAAACAAAGCGTTGACAAAGAGACTGAAAGAACTACAACAAAATGTATAACTCTTTATCACCCAAGGGAATGACATCACCCTCATTAGTAGTAGAAAAGGATGTTACTAAAAGAACCATTGGCGCCAAAAAAATAAAATAGATTCTTAAATAAGTAGAGGGCGAACCAATAGGAAGTATTCGGTAGCCTTCTATAGCCCCAGACCAAGAGCAGGAAACAAGTGGAGATGAATAAAATGCCAGTAACATGATATCAACAACTGACAAAGGTAAGGAACTGGCCCTTGAACATTTTCACACCATAATTAGTCTAGGCAACACTCTCTCATGGGGTGATCAACAAATTCCAAAACTTGTGCTTGAGGTGGCTGATGTTCAGGATATATCATATGACAAGAAGATATAGGCGGTGTTCAAAATAACTAGCAAGAAAAGGAGGCCCACTTTGGATAGCATTGTGATGATTACCATTGAAGAAACCTTGTTTTATGCCCATCCAGTCCAAAGTAAGTGAACTGCTGGGGGACATAATGGACATATATAGTCCCACCATTGATAGAGAAAAATAATATGAGCGAGAGATTGAGTCCATGAGGATACAACTTATGCATATTAGACACCAGGTCAAATACTACTGGGGCACCACTCATGTGATTAATTTCATAAGGGTTGAATTCCAAGAAGGTTACAACCAATTTAAATTAGAAAGAGATGTCTTTATGGCTCGAGTTGTAAGTTATCAGGAGGATACTTTGCTAGGTTTGATAGCACACAAAGACGTGATGGGATGGTCCAAGAGGTCCCACAAGGATTTGGTGCAAATTGAATACATCAGGGAAATCTATAAGGGTTGGGGTGAATAGGAACATGGCATCAAGATGCTTATGAGTAATAACTTAGATAAATTACAAAAGGAAGAAGAATATTGGATATAATTGGTGGTAGAACCATAAAAAAATATGCAGGATATATGGAAAGAATGTCTTAGGGATTGGGACAAGATAAACCAGAAAATGAGAGATATTTAACTCCTAGAATTCTGTAAGCCTGAAGACTTTGTAGACCTGAGCGATATAGTCAAGCAACTTATAGAGCGTGATTGGAAGCTTGAAGCTGACATTCTCGAAATTAATATTCTAGAAAAGGGAGAAGTGAGAATATTTTCCAATGGTATGGTAGGAGAATTGGTATTCTTGGGATACTTGAGTGCTAAGATGGACCAGTTCAAACATCGGGTCATGGAAATGAAGGATGAGCTCAATGCACCAATGGAACAACACCGATTCCTGTACCTCCATACCTGTGAAGATATTTTCATCAAATGGTCCTTGTATGACAAAGAAAAACTGTTGACATGACAAAAAGACTACTAGGAGAATACTTGTGGATGAGTCCATTGTACTATTTGTTTTCTCTACTTTAAGTGAAATTTGAAACTATTTATAGTAGGATTATTTTTTATAAATAAAGGCATCAACATTTTTTTTAAAGGTCTATGGTTTTTGTAAGAACTATATAGTTAAACTGAGAATTACTTTAAATTTTGATGAATTACGAAGCTCAGAGAGAGCCAAAGACAAAATTTTCCAAGTTTGTCGCTGAGAACTCGATTTGTTGATTATTCTACGTCTTGATATTAACTACAAACCTTTTAGTAAGATCATGATTATTTTGAGTTATCTTTAATGATTATAGTTTCTAAGTGAATGTTGATTTAAATTTGATGGTTTTTTAATACATTACATGTGAACAATATGCTAAATTATTTCTAGTTTATTTCTTCATGTGTGATTTCATGCAGATCATTTCTCTCTTTTCTTAGACAACATATTTCACTTGATTAACAACAATATTAATGATATGTTGGTTAGTCTTGGGTATTGTTTACATGCCATTGACTGAAGGTTATCCTAGACCCGATTTTCTTCTGAATATAGTTTTTTAAGTCATTTATACTTCTTGCATTTTGAATATTAAAGAATTAAACATGAAAAGGAGACACACAGTTAGAAAGGAAACTTTCCAAAAACATTTAAATACCATCAAAATTTTTTGGATCATCAATCCGGAGAATCAGGCTACCTCAAACAGAGAAGAGTCTAATTGGGCCTCATCTCTGGGTGTGATTCTTACTATTGAGATAAAGGGAATTTAGATCCCTCAACATAATTAGAACTAGATGGAGGGATGAACAAATGCATGGCTAGTTAGAACACTTATTCCAGTAGAAACATACCTCAAATAGCCTATAGATTAGAAAAACCCACATGCATGGATAGTCCTTCTTAGGGAAACCTTATCATAGAAGTTACCCCCGCCACTAGTGATTGACCACACATTGAGGATGATACGTAGTACATATCTTCACCCATAAATACCCTACATGATCCCTCATGAAGAGATCAATGAATTTAGGAGGATTACTAGAGCTCATGCTTGATAGATTGGAGCATCGTCATTAGCTCATTTCTTACCTTGGAGAAAACAAAATCCCAAACCAGTTGTTGACAACCTTGATCACACTTTTTTCCACACGGTTGAGGACATGGTATATTTCTCCTTGATTGAAATAGATCGACCTCTTAGTTTTATTCCTGAAACTCCAGTTGTTACCCCACTGGAAAGTACCTACCTTGAACCTGATAATTTAGACTCTAAAGAAGTAGGTTCCAATTTAGAAGACTCAGATGACAAATCAGAGGACATGGGGGATAATAATGAAAACATCCCCAAGGATAATGATCATCTTGAAAACAATTAGTTTAATGTCCCTTTCCAAATAGGAGCTCTAGAGAGGAGGCTTAATAGTCTAAACCGCCCCGTTAGACTATAGCTAGGGACAAAAAAGGGATAAATAGGGTTACTAGAGGTCTTTCTAGTCAAAGGTGTTATGTTCGGAAAGTGACATTGAGCTAAAAGTGGTTAAAAGCACTTTTAAGTCATTATGAGATAAAAATAGAATAGAGGAGATAAAATTAGAAGTCAACAATGAATTAGGGTTTCGACAATGAATTAGGGTTTCAATGGTGAATTAGAGTTTAGGAAAGCTATAAGAGAAGGGTCAGCGACCTAATTCATCATTATGTAGATTATGACTTGTCATTAAGGAGAGAGGCGCATCTCGGTAGAGATAGTTCAGTGGATTCTAGGAGGAAGACACCACTTGGTTGATTTCGGTGTTGAGAGACACACCCTAATCACTGGGAAGATCACACAGGTCTTCCATCATTCTTCAGCAGTGGTTACATAGGGTCCAAAAACAAGGGCATACTTATCCAGGGTTAGGGCACAGCTTCCAAGGAGGTTTGGTGGATCGACTTGTCCCATCGAGGGAGAGTTCAGAGATTCCCCTCCGACCTAGTTTTAGAGGAAGGCAAGGCACATCGTTTTCCCAGTTCATCATCATATTATGAAAGAGGAATCATCTGGGGTGTAGTTTCCAGACTTGGAAGTGTGACACTTTTGGCGGACACATTCGGGGTTCCCGGGAAAGCATCAGATCAGATTCAGGGAAACCCTTCCGACCCATTTCCCAGTATGCTAGGGATATCATTTTTGAGATACCTCTCAGCTGATTCTGACGGTGGAACCACTAGGGCACAGTTTTTCAGAGGAGGAGGGGCACATTCCCACAGGGGGATTCATCCGGGGTCCAGAAACACCAGTGAAGGGGCCAATCAATCACCAAGACTGAGAATTAGAGCAGGGCGCACCATTTGGGATAGTTTCTAGGACTTTCTGAGAGGTATAGCCACTAGGGAAAACTTTCTAGAACTTCAACAGTTACCGTGTGAGCTGTTATAGTTCTAGCTCATCCTTTGACCCTGCAATGCTCATTCACTATCGGGTATTATCATTTACTTTTCCTATTATATTTTGGTTAAGATACTTTTTTCTTTTGATCTATCCGAGTGATTCATTTTATTCAGCCGCATTCGACATTTGTACTCTGCAGAGATATCATAATATCAATTTTGCAGTCCTTTATCTCATTTGTTATTTGTATGATCATTTATATGATGTAAATAATTAATCCTAGACACACATTAGCAGTGTTTCCTAGACTACCCAAGTCATGAACATTACAATTATCCATGGTTAGCTAGGGATGCTTTGGCCATACTAGGATGGTTACATAAATTTCCTAGGCACCTAGAGAAGCTTCTTCCTAAGTTCGACCCTAAAACTTCTGGACTTCCTAAAGACCATTATTAAAAATTCATACTTTTGATAAGGTTGATGAATTTCCAACACAAAGAAATAGTGTGTAGACTGTTTCCTTGTACTTTTGAGAACTCATCCTCAACATGGTATTTTAACCTCCCGGTTGGTTCCATAAACAGTTGGACATAATTCCAGAAGGATTTCCTAGACAAATTTACTGAAGAAACAACTACGGGAGCCTTAATGGATGAGATTTTTGATGCCACCATGGGACCCAATGAAAAGGTCAAAATTTTTAATTAGATGTTTACAACAACCCTTAATAAATTTCAACCTGATTCCAAGCCCCCTCAATAGCTACAAATTGAGGTATATGTGAATGCACTACCTGCCTCTATCTTAATGTTTGTTAAAAGGGATGCTAAACCTACTATGGTTTAGAACTTCGAGGAGGCCAAAATTATTGAATTCTAGATTAAAGGAACTAAAGATAGATAGATCTATTTATCAAAGAAGGAAACCTAAAAACCACCTAGAAGGGGATTTTTGTTAACCCAACCACCAGAAAAACAAGCAGAACAAAACACCAAGAATGACCATGCAGATATGGAAAGTTTGAAAATAATGGTTAAGAAGTTATCTAACGAGATTGTGGACATGAATAGGAACACAGGTGAAGTCACATGTAATCCCAGGCCTTACAAGCCTTTCTTTAGAAAACCATCACCTTACAAGGCTATTGAACCTCCCCCGTCTAACTTAAACATTGACTTAGGTCAAGTATCCTCTGATTCCTTTTGCAATTTTCATCAAGAAAATGATTCATAGAAAGATTCCCCCAAATGGGTGAATTCCATGAATTTGTTAGCCAATCATTTCCTGGATGGTTGTACCTTGAATAAAATACCCAATAATCAAACATAGAATGCCACAAAAAATGAGGCTAGCGAGCCACCTAAGAAAACAACCATGGTGTTGTGGGATATCAATCATACATCATCTCTTGACAATCACATTGAAGAGGAAGAACCACTGGAAATATTGGTAGTCCAAATGAGGAGAAAGGGCCATATCACACAAAATCAACCTATCATAGCCCAATCTCCCAAAAAATCTGAAAGAGAAACTTCTTCGGCTCAACCAAACCCTCTACTTAGATCTACCCCAAAGTTTTAGAATCAGGAAACATAAAAGATATAATATAACATGGCAGAAGATCTGAAAAAGATAAAAGCAAATATTTATGTGACAAGCTTTTGCAAAATTCCTCGAAAAAAATATATTTTGCTGCAATCCTTGAAGGAAGATGAAAAACCTATGATAAACCCAAATCCAAGCACTAGAAATGTCACCTATAGGGAAATTAGGAAGTCTAATGTAAACACAATATCAACTGACAAGAAGCCTCGATTATCTATCCTTCCATTTTTGTTAACTTTTGAAAATTACAATAGAAATATGCACAATTGTTTGGTTGATTTGGTGCATCCTCAAATGTCATTCCTTTATTAGTGTGTAAGAAGTTTAATGCCACCCATACCAAAAGTGACACACACATTATCCAACTAGATAGAATATAACTTAATGTAATCGACGAACTAAAATATGTTATGATTCGCATTGCCTCTAAACCAAAGTTTCACCAAGTCATTGATATCACTGATTGGTCCCACTTATGGCTACCACTAAAGGGAAATCCCAACATGATTATAATTAATAAGAAAAAATATTTGAAACATAATGTCACTCATTTGGAAGCCTCGAATGAACCTTTCTATACATAATTTCATGTGTTAGGGTATTATTCTTGTGACTCTGAATTTGGGAATTAATCACATTTATTATTTGAAGTATTATTCTCATAGAAGTCATAGTTACAACTTCAATAAAACTCAAAGACAATTGAGAAATGTAGTGAGATTGAACAAAGTTTCCAAATTCATATCTTAGAAGGAAAAAAAGAAACACCAAGTGTGGACCCTAACAATAATGTGTCAAAATTCACTTCTACGATATGTACCATGTTCTTTGATGGATCCAAATCCCATAAGGGAGTTGGTGTAGGATGAATTTTCATAGATCTAGTAGGAAAACATAGTTTCTTATCTTGTAAACTGTATTTTGAATTCACTAACAACATAGTTGAATATGAGGCCCTGGTATGAGGACTCAAGAAAGTTATTGATATAAACATTAAGAAATTATTTGTCTTCAGTGATTCAAGAATTATTGTTAGAAAGTTAAATAACACTATAAACTTCAATTCTCCTCAATTAAGGAACTATCAGTAGGAAGTGCACAAATTAATAGATAACTTTTAGGCATTTAACATCACAACAATCCCTAGATCAAAGAATATAATTATTGATTCTATGGCTATGACAACCTCAAGACTATCCCCCCTCTAATATTATGAGGCTTCTAGGTTTTCCATAAAATTGTTATACAAACCTTCTGTCCCAGATCACATCACCAACTGGAGGGTATTTGAGGGAGACAAAAAAATTATATCCTTCTTTGTAAAGATCTTCTAGATCAAAACTGTGTGTGGAGTTTTCTGAAATGTCCAACGTTACGAGTGGACACTCCACCCATCATCAGGGACATATAAAGTAGATATGTTGTAAAAGAGTGTTGGGTTTTGTTAAATAGAGGTAAAATTTTTGGAATTAGTTGTTGGAAATAGGTATTTAACAATTAAAAGATAGAAAGGTTGTTAATAATAGATTAAAAATAATTGAAAATCTTTTTTTTTTAATAAAATAATTAAAGTGAATTAGTATCAATAGAGTATTCAATTAATAAGGGTTACACTATTAGTAAGAAATTAATTTAATGAAGTAATGGTATAACGTATTGAACGTGTAGGTATTAAATTAAGGGTTAATTAAAAAAGTTTAGGAGGACACACCTATAAGGGAGATAAATAATTAAAGTTATATTAAAGATGGAAAGGGATCCAAAGAGAGAAAGAAAAGAGAGAGGAGGACAAATAGATAGGGTATATTCACAATAAAGTATTAAGATGCAAATTGGTTAAAATAAAAGAGATCAAACTTAAGATAAAGGTGGGGATGAAGTTAGTTAGTGATAGATGAATGTAGAAAATAATTAAGAAAATTATGATAGAGGATGGATTAAAGAAAATATAAAAGTTAAATAGAGTAATGAGAAAGAGTAAAATTGAAATAATGAATTGATCTAGGATGGAGGTGAGGTGATTACGAAAGATGTGAACTAGTAAATATAAGAAGGGAGAATATAGTGAACTGATTGAGAAGGGAAATAATAAATGGCAAAGAATGATTAGAAAGAGAGAGACATAACATAAATCAAGAGGCAGAGAATTTATGTGAAAGAAAATAATTGAAAGAAAAAGATATAAGGGATCCGAGAGTGGTTAGAGTAACCAGGAAGGAAATTGGTGAGAAAATACGGGATTAAGAGATAAAAGGCCACAAGAGGAGAATAAAGGAAAAGGGGGCATGTTTGGTTAAATATATGGGCGGGAAATTCTAGATGAAAATACAAGGTTTAATGGTCAAGGTGATGAATGGTGGGTTTCCAAGAGTGGCTCAATTTGTAGCCATCTTCACGATTAAAGTTATTAGGATGTTTTTCAATTTCAAGGGTTTCTCAAATGAGACAGGATAAGTCATTAGGGGAAGGGGATAGGATTTTTGTCTGGTTAAAGAAAATAAGGTGTTTGGATTTATAAGAGTGTTCAACAATAACATATTTTGAGACTCGTTTATGGGTAGTATCAACTATATGTTCTTTAAGTTTGGATTTAAAGGTTCTTCCGGTTTGGCTAGTGTAAGAATTACCACAAGAGAAAGGAATATGGTAGACTCCCATGCCAAGCATTGGGTCATATTTATATTTTGTATTTCTAAAGAGTTGTTTCAGGGTTTTGAAAGGTTTAAATATGGTTTTAATATTTTTCTTTTCCAAAAATTTCACAAAGTGGTCAGTGGTGCCCTAGATGTAAGGAATAGAGAGAAGATCTTGAGGCAGAAAGGAGGGAGAGGAGGTTTTTGGTTTTGGTTTGATGGCTGAGTGGAAGGCTCGGTTAATATGAGAGAGAGAGTAGACATTGGACAAAAGGGATTTGGTTAAATGGGCCTTTTCTTCTACTAGGTATTGAGGGGTGGAAAGGAAGATGGAATGAGTAATTAATGTTTTAAGGACAACATATTTTTGAGATGGGTGATGGTGGGAAATGGAATTTAGATATCTTTCGGTCTTATTTTTCTTCCTATATACTTGTTGGGATAGGGAACCATCAGGAAGGTGAGAAATGAGAACATCCAAGAAGGGGATGGAATTGTATTTTTGAATTTCCATAATGAATTTGATGTGGGGAGAAAGGATATTAAGATGATTGAAAAAAAAATATTAAGATGGTGTGGCCATGAGGCCATATGAAAAATGTTTCATCTATGAAACGAAACCAACATTTGGGTTTGAGATGAAATATTCTTAGGGATAGGGATTCAAAATGTTCCATAAATATTTTATCTATTACTAGAGAGAGGGAGGATCCCATGGTTGTACCTTTGATTTGTTCATAGAAGATTGCTTTAAAGGTAAATAAAGTAGAAGAGGGGAATATTTTGATAAGGTTAAGAGTGTTAGGCTCTACTAGTTTGGAGATAAGAGAAAGGGCTTCCAACACTGGAATTTCGATGAATAGAGAAATTCCATAAAAAATGACCATGAGGTCATCTTCCTCAAGGTGGAGATCCTAGGTTTTAAGTATGAAGTCGAATATCCAGAACTCCTTGAGGTAGTTCTCTCCATAGAGGCTAAGAATGTGAGTATGCAAGTTTCCACAGTTAGTCGTAATGCGTAAAGAGCTTCTGGATAAAAATTGTGCATGGAGTTTTCTGAAATTTTCAATGTTTCAAGTGGACACTCCACCCATAATCAAGGACATAAAAAGAAGATATGTCGTAAAAGGGTGCTAGGGTTTTTTATCCTTTTTAACTAATGAAGAAAATTTCAAGGACTGGCTATCGATGATGAAGTTTTTCAAAAGATACTTGATGAACATGAAGATGTAGAACATAATAAATTCAAGGAAAATAATATGACTCAACCTGAACTTCATACTATGCCTAGGGGAGTGGTCAACCTTGAAAACATTTTTTATTTATGACATGATTTTAAAACTCCCAAGAATGTCAAAACTAGCAGTTCATGTGCTGGCTACGAATTGATAAACCTAGGGACTGCCAAAAATCCAAGAAACATTAACCTTGAGAAATCACTGTCTCCCGAGGAAAAGAAGACTTACCTAAAGTTATTCAAAGACTATAAAGATGTATTTTCCTGGTCCTACCAAGACTTGAAAACATATGATACTAGGATCATTCAACACACTATTCCACTTAGACCTGAGGTCAAGCCATTCCAACAAAAAATGGGGAAATTCCACTCATCTCTTGAGCCTATGAAGTAGAAGGATCTCAAAAAACTACTACATGCTAAAATAATATTTCAATTTAGACACTTTGCATGGGTGGCCAACTTAGTGCCTGTCAAAAAGAAGTCAAGGGAAATTCATTTATGTGTAGACTTCAAAAACTTGAATAGGGCCTTAGAAAAAGACAATTACCTTATTCCCTCCATGGAACAAATTCTACAGACTGTGTCCAAATCTGGGATGTTCTCACTTCTGGATGGTTTCTCAAGATATAACCAGGTTTTGGTTTTGGATGAAGATAGATTAAAAACAAATTTTCAAACTAAGTGGGGAACATTCACTTACAAGCACGTGCCATTTGGATTAATAATGCATGAGATACCTTCCAAAGGGACATGGATGTGGCCTTTAGAGGGTCAATCAATAAGTGTGTGGTGATTTTCATCTATGATGTCTCTGTCTACTCCAAGAATAAGGCAGACCAGATTGCTCACCTCACCCAAATTTTTGAAAGGTGTAGGAAGTACGAGATATCTTGGAACCCAAAAAATACCATATTCGGGGTGAATGAATGAAAACTCCTAGGTCATATTATTTCTAAATATAACATCAATGTTGACTCTGAATGAGTAAAGTCAATTTCACAGCTTCCGCTCCCTCATAATAAAAATTATATGCAATCCTTATTTGTGAAGATTAATTTCATGCGGAAATTTACACCTGAATTTGCAAAAACAATTAAACCATTACAAAGAATGATACGTAAAGACACAAATTTCAAATGGAGTGAGAAAGGAAGAGATACCTTCGATAAATTAAAGTCGTTATCTCTCAATCCCCTTATTATCACTGAGAGTCACACTTAGACTGTTGTAAGTTCAAGCCTAATACGCATCAGAATATAAATGGATTAAATTCACTTGGGTAGGTGGACCATCAAGATTGGGAAAGAAAGGGAGAGGGAAACAACTTGTCTACAGAGGCATTCCATTGGAAAAGGAGTCATACCATCCTACATATCAAAGGCAATCAAAATGTATATCCGAGAAAGGGATATTTAATAATGAGTAGAAGCATGGTGAATATGAAAAAAGGAAGAACATCCATTGTACATAAATCCTTTCTGCAAATAGATAAAGATTGCTTTGGCAATAAACAATGATTTAATGGGTAAGCTACAACAGATCCTCTAATGTTCATGAATCCATACATCAATGGTATCTATGATCCTCAAAACCTGTAATATGTTCAAGAAAGAAGATAACAAAGAAATGGAAAAACACAGAAGAGAATCTGATAACAAATCTCATGAATATTTAATGGCAGAAAATGTCATTACAAATAGGCCCTCGGGCTTACAAATGAGCAACTAAATCTTCTCCTCCAACTCTCTCCTCTCTTGGATCATGATTCCAACCCTTTTCTCATCAAAAACCCTTTCATTTATAGTGAATAATCTCTATCTACCCTAAGGAGGTTGAAACCAAGGAGTTACATATGATCCTCCTCCATTTAGGAGTCTTGTTACAAAAGATTCCAACAAAAGCCTAACAAATCCCTATTTTTTTGGGATTTTGTCTATAATGATAAATGCCTTTTGAAACAGGTCATTATGATTGATTTGGAGATGGGACACATGTGCCTCATGTCCAAATAACTCCTAGGATACCATTCGAACCTTCCTTGACATATGACAACCTCCAAACAAGGTGAATATCCAATAACTATGCAAAACAGAGAGTTTGTAGCACCATTTTGCAGTGCACTAGTGTTTTAATTATATCTCTTGAATGACAAATTGGGTCAGGATGAAATTTGGTCACCAAGTCATTTCCATTATCGTGCTCCTCCAAAAAAACATTTCAAAAAAACCCACATCATCATTTTGGATTTATGATCAAATCTTTAGAAGCAATTGCTACATGAAATCAGTTCGCAGCACCCCTGTCTGCCAGTTCGCAGCGCCAATGATAAAACATCAAAAAACCTTCTCTCAGCCTTTAAAATGGTATGAAAAACCTCATGGATTACCTGTTAACCCTGATCTTGATGTGGATGTTATCGAAATTGAATAGATGTGCCTACAGGCTATGCAAGCTTCAACCCTCCTATTTTTCCAGTTCGCAGTGCCAATTTCAAACATGGATTACACACTTCAAGGAGGTTGTTAGAATATTTGATGACATAACTCCTAAATAATGGTTAAAATGTAGGCTCTGAAAATAATAAAATCCTTTTGAAATGATACTTTAATGAAATGATGAGAAATGAGAGCAAAAGGTACTTGGAGTACGCTGCGAACTCTCCTAGTGAGTTGGAAGCACAAAAAATTGACTTGAATTGACACTTGAGTGGATAGATAGTGACAAAGTTAAATATTAGGTACAATATGGAGGTGTGACATGTCAAGGCCATGATAAAAAATCAAAAGTGTGACTTGTGAGGGTTTAGATCTTGAAATGACAATCAACATATGACTCAAACTTTAGGATTAGGATAAACATAGCCTTATTTCTTTTGGAACCGACTGTAATCATATGAACACAACCTAATAACTTCAAAGGATGTGTTCCATGAACCCTATGACTCAAAAAATCAAAATAAAGAAGACTTATTGACCCATACAACCTTATGTGTTAACATCTAGCTCCATAGGGGATGGCATGCTGCTTGTGAGCTACCAAGAACATGCAATTCCAGTGCCTTATCCATGGGCTATGGAGTCATCTATGAAACCAAACTCAGTAACACTACCAAAATCTGACACTTATTCAAGCAAACTGATAAACTTGGTGCAAACTAACCTCATACTGCAAATCTGATCACACTGTGCAAACTTGAAGAAAATCAAATGCTTGGGAAGCGAGCTTATTACCTATGCTATCCTACTCTATCCAGATCTCCATTTTTCTCAAGTAAATGCAAATTTCCACACCAACCATTCAAGTAACTTCTTGACCGAAATAATTCATTTGTTCCACTGATTGATTGATAATAAAAAAAATATAAAAACAAAGATATAAACTTCTTTAGATAATCATACTCACCCATAGGTGCTAGTGAAATGATGAAATCTTAAATCTTCAAAAAAATTTAAAGATATGACTCCAATAAAGATGCTATTGGATCCTCAAAACCAAGATCAGAATCATGTTGATTAAAAAAAAATGAATTCCAATACATACACTCCCCTTTGCTGGGAAAGAGTTGAACTCCTTGTTCTTTCGAGACCAACTCTTGATCATCAAGAGTAATCGTTTCCTCTTCATAAAAATGATCATATAACAATTGTATAGTAGGAGTTAAAAAATTATGATTGTGATCAGCTATAAATATATAGTTATCTATACAATTATCCTTTACTGCATGCTCAAAATGATTTGGAAAATGATCATAAGAATGATGTACATTCATGTCCATGAAAAAATCTAAAAACAATGAAGAATTATGTTCCAAATATGAATCATACTTACACTCTTCTTATTGTTCCTGTGCATGCAGATCTTCAGGGTAAGCCTGATCTCGAATCCTTTTTCAAACTCAAATGTTCTCCTCAACTTCTTTAGCATCCTCAAACAACTGTCTTAATGACAAAGATTTCCTTTCTCTCAGGAAAAGGAAAAGAGAGGGATGTTGAGCTGCTATGTAATAAACCATAGCTGTAGTTTCTGAAGGCCGAATCTCTAATGGAATGCTATGATAAAAACTGTGAAACCTCCTGTTGAATATAGCAAGAGCTTCATCTTCTTTTCTTCTAAAAACATGCAAATCAGCCATGTATTGATCAAAGGACTTGTTCTCACCCCAATACTTTGAAAATGCATAATATAACTCAGTCCAAGAACTAATGGAATCAACTCCCAAACCCTTAAACCACAAATAATCATCCCCAAAAAAGGATTTGGAAAATAACCTCATGGTAACATCTTCATATACTATCTCAAACTGATCGACAAAGTTCTCAAAAGCCCCCAAATGCTTCTCGGTGGTGATATGATCTTCTACAGAAAAATGAGGAAGATACTCAAAGAAGTTAAGAAGATAAGTATGAAGATGAGATGGAAGCCTTAAAGGTTTAAACATTTTCTCTCTGATTCTAGTTTGAACAAGGGTAGGCTGAAAATGAGGTTTAACAAGCTGATTGGAAGGTATAACAAAGAATTTAGAGGATAAATCAGCCTCATGATTCCCATGACTATAAGGATGCTCAATTTCAAGAGGGATTGAGATATGAACTTCATCTTTCTTAATAGGTTGAGATGAGGAGACATGATCAACATCACAGGAAGAAAGGAGACCTTCTTCCAAAGAGGGATATACAAATGAATGTTGATGATCATCAAAGTAAACAAAGAAAATAATAATCCTTCTTATATGTAAAGTGGAAGAGAGGAATGAACTAATGAAAAAGAACAAAAGTTCGTGGACAAAACTAATGAACTGATACCTAGATTTTCCCTTCCGTATTTTCATCTTTCTATCACTAGGATCCTTCCTCCAATGGAGTCGTTGATTGTGGATTCATCGAGTAGATGATTACAGTCAATTTATGTGTCCCTCTCTTGTCTACCATCAAGAGATGGATCTATGTCGTTCTCTCAGGGAAGATTTATTCACATCCATCCCCGACAACAACGCCAAAAATGTTATCACTAAGAGTCACACTTAGACTACAGTAAGTGCAATCCCAGTACCCATTAGAATATAAAGGGATTAAATTGGTTTGGGTAGGTGGATCATCGAGACTGGGAAAGAAAGGGAGAGGGAAACAACTTGTCTATAGAGGCATTCCATTGGGAAAGGAGTCATAACATCCTACATATCAAATGAAATCAAATTGTATATCATACAAAGGGATATATAATGATGAGTAGAATCATGGTGAATATGGAAAAAGGAATAACATCCATTGTACATAAATCCTTTCTGCAAACAGATAAAGATTGCTTTGACAATAAACAATGATTTAATGGGTAAGCTACAATAGATCCTCTGTTGTTCATGAATCCATCCATCAATGGCAGCTATGATCCTCAAAACCTACAATATGTTGAAGCAATAAGATAACAAAGAAGAAAATATGATAACAAGTCTCATGAATCTTTAATGGCAGAAAATGTCATTACAAACAAGCCCCCATGCTTACAAATGAGCAACTAAAATTGCTCCTCCATCTCTCACCTCTCTTGGCTCATGAATCCAACCCTTTTATCATAAAAAAACCTTTCATTTATAGTGAATAATATCTATCTACCCTAAGGAGGTAGAAACTAAGGAGTTACATATGATCATCCTACATTTAGGAGTCTTGTTAGAAAAGATTCCAACAAAATCCTAACAAATTCCTATTATTTTGGGATTTTGTCTATAATGATAAATTCTTTTTGAATCGGGTCATTATGATTGATATAGAGATGGAACAAATGTCCCTAATGTCCATATAACTCGTAGGATACCATTTGAAACTTCTTTGACATGTGGCAACCTCCAAACAAGGAGAATATCCAATAATTATGCAAAACAGAGAGTTTGCAACGCACTGGTGTTTTAATTATATCTCTCGAATGCCAAATTGGGTCAGGATGAAATTTGTTTAGCAAGTCAATTCCATTATAATTCTCCTCCACAATACATTTCATAAAAACTCACATCACCATTTTAGATTTATGATCAAATCTTTAGAAGAATCTACTACAAGAAATGAGTTCGCAGTGCCCCTGTCTGGCAGTTCGCAGTACCAATGATAAAACATCAAAAACCCTTCTCTCAACCTTTAAAATGGTATGAAAAACCTCATGGAGTACCTGGTAACCCTGATCTTGATGTGGATGTCATCCAAATTGAATAGATGTTCTTGCATGCTATGCAAGCTTCAACCCTCCTCTTTTGCCAGTTCATAGCGTTGATTTCAAACATGGATTACACACTTCAAGGAGTTTGTTAGAATATATGATGACATAACTCCTAAATAATGGTTAAAATGTAGGCTCTGAAAACAATAAAATCCTTTTGAAATGATCCTTTAATGCAATGATGAGAAATGAGAGAAAAAGGTACTTGGAGTACGCTACGATCTCTCCTAGTGAGTTGGTAGCACAAAAACTTGACTTGACTTGACACTTGAGTGGATAGATAGTGACAAAGGGAAATATTAGGTACAATTTGGAGATGTGACATGTCAAGGCCATGATCAAAAATCAAAAGTGTGACTTGTGAGGGTTTAGATCTTGACATGACAATCATCATATGACTCAAACTTTAGGCTTAGGATAAACATAGCCCTATTCCTTTTGGAACGGACTGTAACCATATGAACACAACCTAATAAATTCAAAACCTATGTTCCATGAATCCTATGACTCAAAAAATCAAAACAAGGAAGACTTGTTGACCCATACAACCTTATTTGTTAACACCCGTATTTTACAATGTCCCAATTTCAACAAAGACTTCTTCCTCTATACTTTTTCCTTGGACTAGTATTTAGCCATTGTTATTACTCAAAAGGATGACGAAAACAATGAAGCCCCTACCTCATTCATGATCACCAATCTCCAAGGACCTGAACTTAACTATCCATCTATTGATAAACAAGCATATTCTATTTATAAGGCAGTAAAGCATTTCAGACCTTATATCTCGAAGAACCATACAAAGGTTATAGTGCCTCACCCAAAAATAAGGTCCCTTTTCATGCAATAAGAGATGTGATAAAGGAGAGGGAATTGGATGGTCATCATCCAAGAGTTTGATTTGGATATCAAACCCACAAAGGTAGTTAGAGGGAAAGGATTATGTAAATTAGCTGCACAATCCCAAGACCTAATAGAATCATAAAATTTTTGTTTGGACAACGAGATGTCGTTATGGTGCAGTGAGGTACTATATATCCCACCCAGGTAGGACTCTTGGTATTCTGACTTATCTTTTTTCCTCCATCATGTCACTTGTCCTGAACACCTGAATCCTAGAGAGAGGAGAGAAATTAGGTTAAAATTTTCCTATTACTGCCTCATAAATTTTGTGTTGTTCTGCATGAATTGTGATGGTATGTTACTTCAATTCCTTGAAAGAGAATATGTTGAAGAGGTATTAAAATAACTTCATGATGGTCCTGTAGGTGGGAATTTTGCAGGAGAGACTACTGCTGATAAAATTTTAAGGGAAGGATATTATTGTCCAACTTTTTTTAGAGACACACAACCATATGTAATAAGATGCAAAGATTGTCAATTAAGTGCTGAAAAAGACAAGAAGTTATCCATCCCATTGCAACCAATGACAATTTATAGACCTTTTAAGGGGTGGGGGATATATGTTATAGGATAGATAAATCCAAACTCGTCCAAACAACACAAATTTATATTAACTACAACTGAATATTTCATGAGGTGGTCAGAAGATATTCCCCTTACCCATGTCAATGATAAGGTGGTAATACAATTTTTATAACAACACATAATAAGAAGGTTTGGGGTACCTTCCATTTTGGTTTTTGATAATGCTACATACTTTTCTTCTACTCTTTTGACTAAATTTTATCTAGATAAAGGGATCATTCTGAGATACCCTACTAACTATTACCCACAGGGAAATTGTGTTACAGAGTCAATAATAAAATATGGTGAGAATTCGCAAGAATACAGTAGTAGAAAAAAATCAAAATTGGCACAACATACTTCACAACGCTTTATGGGTTGATAGGGTGACTTCTAAAGAAGCCTTAGGGAATTCCCCTTATTTCCTAGTATACGAACAAGAAGCTATCCTTCCAACTAATTTATATCTCCCATCCTTGCAACTTTCTCAAGCCTCAAGGGGGAAACCCTTGTCGAGCATGCAACATAGAAGATATACACTTTTAATGGTTGAGGAACAAAGAGAACGAGCTATGAGGAAATTTTCATCTCACCAACGGTTAGTGAAAATATGGTTCGATAAAATCAAGGTTGGAGAAAGGTTTTTTGAAGTAGGATATTTAGTCCTAAAGTGGGATAAAATCAACAAGCCAAAAGGGAAACATTCAAAATTCCAAAACCTATGGCTTGAACCTTTCAAAATCGTTGATAATATTAGGTTAGGCATGTATCAGCTGCAAAATATTAGGGGTGATCTTGAGGCTCTCTCTGTTAAAGACCATGCCCTAAAATGTTTATTTTCTTAGTTTCCTCTTAGGAAGTGTCTTGTACCATAATTTACCTTTTGTTTGTATTTCATTTTTTATTTTTTTTAGATAGATTGGTCTTTTAGGTTTGTGTATTTTCATTTTATTTTTTCTCTCCTTCTGTTATGAATTTGTTTTTCATACTATGGTTTTATTTTGATTTTTCTATAATCATGAGAATTTTTTGTGCTAATCCTTTTGGCATAATATGGTGAACTTGTTTCTCTTTTCCTGAATCTTTCAATATTACAAAAAAAATAAGGAGTTCCTACTAGACTAGAGATCTCAATGCACAAATAATTCACATTTTTGTATTCATATCACTCAAGGAATAATCAAGTTGTCTATCTTGTGGCATAGGAACACTGAAGGAAATGGACTAGAGGAGACTGTATCTTATACCCCAGATAGAGTAGAGAAGGATCTCACTCCTGTTAGGAAATAAAATAAATAAAAAACATAAGAGTTAGCTCCTCCACTCCGAGAAACAAATATCATCCTCCCTAATTCATTCTTGGCACCTGTGCAATAACATCGTATGAAAATAAAAGAAAAATAAATGAATTTCATAATAAGCCAGAATGTACAATCAGGGAAGGTATGTAGATATCTCCATCTAGGATGTGGACACTCGCTGGAAGCGAAGAAAGGTATGTGATATTAGGGTGACTTTTCCAGGGCTATGGGCGCTCGTTAGAAGTGGGGAAACACCATGGGGAGGCTCCTAACTTAAAAAATAAAAGATACCATGTCTTTCTAGCATCCATACTTTCCAGCTCACCTCTCATCTGGTGGATGTGATTTATTGGTTTAGAGGAAAAGAGTCATGAAATCAAATGAATCCCCATAAGTAGACAAACATACATGTTCCTTGGGCCATATACATACATATTTATTAATAATTTGTGCATCGTTATATTAATTTGAAATCCAACTCTCAAAATGTCTTATTAATATCAGTAAAGAAGATGCAAAGATGTAGGTTTTTGCTAGTCAATCACTATTTGTTGAGGACTCAACAAACCCTCAAATTTTCAAAAAATTTGGGGTAACATTTTTCTTTAATTTCATCCTTATACTTTGATCCTCTCATGATCATAACTTGTTTCAAGGTTTTCTTTTCTTTTCTGCTCATTTTCGGTCAAGTCCCAGGCCTAATCTAGATTATCACTAGAAGGGAGAAAGGTTTAGGCAGTTATGATGTTGAGAAAATGGGTTCAAGACTTATCATTTCTAATATTTTGTCAAAATTACTTGCCAGTCTTTGACTTCCTCGATCCTCGATGGAATCTTGTGAAAATCGATGAGGTGCTAATTGGGCTTTAGGGGTTTTCTCTGTGTGAATACACAATAGACTATTCAGTCCACCAATCACTGATGTACGTTGGCTATTGGCACCTAGCATCGAATATTGAAAAATGGATTAAGGAAATCCAAGCCCTGACATCGACAAAGTCAACTTGTCTGCATAGTCATAACCCTCCAATTTTAATGAGAAACCCATCCTAGTCATTGATTCCATAGGTTAAATTTTACTTGATTTTGACACAAGGGGAATCCATGTCAGCATTCTCCAAGGTATCTTTAACATATCATTCGCCACATGGATATTTGTATTTCCACCTTGTCTACCATGTTATCATGTCATACACACTTTGCCACTTCAATTGAGTCATGTTAGTTGAACAACGTTAGTTTCCACGTCATCACAAGTGATTCACAAAGTCATCGGGTAATGAAGAAATGATGATAAAAGGGGTAAAAGGGAGAAGGTGAGATAGTGAATGCATCGACGTCGATGTTACATTGGTCATCAATGTGAAATTCACACAAATGTATTGATACCTATAATATTTCAACCCATTGATGATCGATGGCTCTTCGACGTCAACGAGCCAAGACCTGAGATCACACTTTTCGATACATAAACAAATATACCAACAACCGATTATGGTAAAAGCTAGTTGTGATCCCAACTATCCATATTTCTCCTTGCATTGATCTGAACCATCCAAATCCCAAACAAGAGATATTGAAACCTTGAGGCTTCAAGCCAAGATTGGCCTTGCACCAAAGCTTTCCCTTCGATTTTAACCTATCTTGGTAAGCCACATTAGCATAGGCCATATCATGTGACACATCATCACATAACCTTTGAATGTATCTTGGCATAGTAAATTCTTGAAGATAGAATTATTTTGACATTGATGTCACATCGATGATAGGCCAGGAACGTTCTCACTGACACGATTCTTCAGGCACATCTTATGTGCAAATTGTCGATAGCATGTTGGAATCATAAGGTCAGAACCCATAATCACTTGATTTGACACTTGAATGAGGCCACTAATGACCAATTCTAATCGGGTAAGTTGCGATATTGACCATTCGCTACCTCCCACATTTGATCTAGACCATCCATAATCTACAAAAACAAAAATCAAATACCTTGTGTTTTAAGGAAAAACGTCCCCACTCGCTGCATATTATTCTGCAATTTCAACTTATTTGGACACACCATGTCATCCAAGGGAAGCATCAAAATTAATGCTATAAAATGTGTATTCCACACCAACGTCTCGAAAAAATCACCACAAAAAAGTCAAGCAAGCAAATTTTCCAACATTCATCTTCATAGAGATCGATGATTAAATGTTAACATAAGTTGTTCGAGCCATGATCTAGAACACATACTCGATCCCTGATCCTGGAAAACATTGCACACCAACTCACCATTGTCCTAAATTGTTGATAGACCAACTTAACATTCCATTTTTATCACCTATTAATGTAGCACATTAACTCTAGAGCATGGTGTTGACGACGAATTTAATTCCCACGGATCTACTATACTTCACAATGGTGAATTCAGATGGGAATGATAGAAAAGAAATATATTTGAATTCAATTTGGCTCTTTTATCTTATCATTGTTTTCATAGAGTATTAGAGAGCTTCGGGCAACAAGGGCTCTTGAAGAACCAAGTGTTGCACTCGTTCAAAGCTAACTATTGTCGAGTCTTTTACTGTCATTTTCGAGACCACTAAGTATTGAAGTCCCAAAATTCTTGTTTCGCTCATGTATTGTGTTCATTTTGATAATTACTGTGGTGTTTTATCATTGGAGAGTTTAATTACACTTTTTTATGCAGGGAAAATTCCTCCTCGATGATCAACAACCTATTAGTCACCAAAGACACCAAAGGGGAAGAAGATATTGACTGGAGAGGCTTCAATCCCTGCTACTATCAGAGAATCAGAGTCCATGCCCAAAGTAGATATTGTGATCAAAATGTTGTAGTTTATGCCGCATAACAATTCAAAAGTGGGGATATTGGATGACCATGTATTTCAAAAAATAAAATTGTCATTGTTGTACATGGTGGCAACCATAACACCTATTTTCCCTGTTTAGATACCTTAGAGTGGATAATTGACCACACCAATGCGGGCATATGATTAATAAACAATGTGTATGGGGTGTGTGTTGGTGTTTCCTGCGAATAGAGATTAATAAATAGTACAATCTTAGGGATCCTAAATTTAGGATTAACACCAACTTTGTGTTTAAATTCTATGAAAACCACAACACCAACCAACTATTGGCATCTTGGTGGAAGAAGGATAGGAAATTCATGAATAGATCCTTGGGATGGTACAATACTGTAAACCTTAGGGAACCCTACATGTTCCTGATGGCTTTGATATGTTAGCTATATGGAGAAAATGATTGCTCCAATTTTTTATAAGCATGGATGCTCCTAGCATATACAACAACCATATCTGAAAGTGTTTTCAACTAGGGCACCATAATTTCAAGCAATTTCGTATTCAGATTCAACAAGCCCATAAACCAAAAGAAGGAGAAGTTCCCACCTTCTTTATGAAATCCTATCTATTAGACGTAGTATGTGCTAGGAACGTATTCCCAGGGATGGGGTTAAGATGGAATATTTCAGAGTTACATGTCCCTGTCTATTTTAGTGTTTTTTGGGAGAAAAGGTATAAGAAGTATTATGTTGCAATTTGTGACAAGTTCCTAACTAGAGTGCATTTCATAATTTTCAAACAAAATTGTCCAAGTCTTTTTTATGTAGCAAGAAAGGTCATCTCCAGAGTACTAGGGCATTCGTATCTGGAGGAGAAAAGTATTGTTGATGTTTGAATTTGTCAGGACCGAAACGACAACCTCATGAGGATATGAATCCCCCTACATTTTCATAGAGGTGGTACTCCTCTTTGGATAAGGATATTCTTTAAATATTTATATCAAAAGAAAATAATATAGGATTATGCCAAATGACGGAATCCAAATATTTATAGCTCAAGAAAAATAAAATTTCTGAAAAATAAATATATAGAGAGAGTTTCTGAGAAATGGACCAGGAGCCTCAAACATCACACATTGTAGTAAACACAAAAAATGATAATATCCTCACATCCATCATAGCCTAATAAAGTTTCTGATCACATTCAAAATAAAAAGAGAATGGTCCAATTACATAAGAGAACTTTGAAAGAGCATTACTTATTAATATCAAAAGAAGATTTTGATAAGTCAATTTCAAATATCTTATACTAAAAAATCAGAGTTATAAAATACAATCAAAATTGACTCTGAAATCCCCCGAGGTGTAGGACAGTCGGTGACGGAGTGTGTTGTTAAGCCACTCCGTGATGTTAAAGTCACCGGTTTGAAACCTGCTGGGACAAAAAATCCAACCATGTTAAGGGTTGGTGTGGCTCAGGCCGGGTGCGATCCCCAGGTGATTTTGACGGCGTAGATGCCCCTGAGTCGCGGTTTCTCAAGCCACAGGTTAATCGCAGGTCCTGCACAAATTAACAAACAAAAAAAAATTGACTCTGAAATAGTTCTCTAAAATTTCTCAAAAAATAATAATGTTTGTTACAGTCTTGGAAATTTAAAGGCGTTCATCCATAAATTGACTGGGATTGGGGCTCCCATGGACCATAAAATATACACAAGAAGTATGAAGAAGAGGGAGGAACAAGGAACAAGGAACAAGCAACAAGATCTGGAAAGAAGACAAAAGGAAGTTATCAGGATTCTGTTATATTTTTCTAATGCAAGAATAAATATAATTGGATGGATTCTGAGAAGGAAGAAATCATGTAATCAATATAGACTTACTGTGATGGATTCTCTCTCTCATTTTGGTGTTGTTGTTGTCCTTTTATCCTCGTTGAAGGTTTCTGGGACAGTACCATCTGTCGTTTCTTGATTTTCTTTGGTAATCTTGATTAAGGCTTTTCTAAACCATTCTTCTATATAATATTTCATTAGGGCCACATTTATCTCATGTTTAATTTTAACATCAAATAATTCACCTTCTAAATCTCTTAAATCATGTGAAATATTATGAATTGACTCCTCAATATCTTGATTTTTGATTGCATATTCTAATAGCCAATTCTCAACTTCACTTTCATTACATTCAATTATGTTATTAAAATTTTCAGTTGAAGGGCCTTTTAATATATCCATGTGTTCCCCTGGATGGGGTGTTAGTGCGGGCCACATGGTGGGATGAGGAGGCGAGTACAGGCCAGTGCGGCAGGGGACCATGTGTTGAGCTCGTGCCAAGACCCACCGCCTAATCCATGCATTTATTCACCTCTACGACATTCACTGCATCATTAACGCTAGTGCACCCGACTCCCATTGTTGTATCCTCCATGGCTTCTCTCTTTGTAGGTGACATTAACCCCCACATGCGTCCCAACCCTCTTATCCCTCAGCCGCCCAGACCTGGCTTACTATGGTTTCCTTTCTTCATGGTGCTCATTTCCCTCAGACTTCTCTAGGCTCTCCACGTCCATCCGAGACTATCCTCTCATTTTTTCCTTCCCTACGAGCTCAGAATGCCACGACAAAGAGGGAGGCCAAGGAGAGGATCTCCATGGAATCCTTCTCGGCCTTGAGTTTATGTTTCTCCCCCTGGGTCACCCTCTACGCACTCCTCGCAGCCCTCACAGCCCGAGCTAGAACCTCTCAAATCCTCCACCCCACCTGCTGCCCGGTTTGAAGGTTTGTTCATCACCGACAATTCACTGGGATCTCTCTCATGATTTCCTACAGCTCCTGCGAATTCCCTCGCCAGCGGGCCTTCTATTTCACCCTTGGAGGTGCCACCCTTTCTTAGGAATGCCCAGCACAGGCCACACTCTTCCACTGACTCCATCCACGACTCGCAGCTACAGGACAACCTGGCCATCCTATATGGGCTGGTTTTCGAGCTCCGACAAGGATTGGAGGACCTTCACTTCCGACTGCATCTTTTGGATGGGAAAACCTCGACTCTCCTTCAGATCCTTTCCACCTTCCAGGGGGATTTCCACTCCACTCCAGAAACAACGGTAGCAATAGAGTTTCCCCATGCAGAGGCCGTCGACAGGAATGAATAGGTGCAATATCCAGAAGGTGGCGACTTGGTGCAGGCCATGCACGGAAACACAGAGGCTGCGGAAGCTATGGGCATCCACACGCACAATCCATCCGAAGTCATTCTGTCAACTGCCAACCTGGAAGGGGGAAACCTGGATGTTGACATGCAAATGGAAGGGAAAGGGACGCCCGTCGAAGAGGAACCTTGGGACGTGGCCTACCAAGCCATCTAGCTAGGTTATTTTCGAAGTTTCTGACCCCTCTGGGGATCTGTTCTTTTCACTAGTTTATTTTCTTAGTTGTAGCCTAGTCAGATTATCTCTGTTTCTCTAAGACTGTTAGATTGTATAATGCTAGACTTAGCTGGCTGGCTGAACTGGTTTCCCCATTCTTGGGGAAGTTCGGTAACTACAGTACGGTTGTTTTCAAGATTATGTAACTCTGGTGTGGATTTTGAAGGCTCTTTATATATAAAATCTCTTACTTACAAAAAAATATATATATCCATGTGTTCTTCAAACTTTTGTCTTGTCATAAATATGGAATTCACAATTAACCTTAGGTCTTGGAACTCTTCGATACTTCTTGCCAAATCTATCTCGGTAAGTTTTCTGAATAAATTTTCTTTTTTGTTTACAATCTTTGCAACTTCCCACAATGTCTTTCAAATTGCTAA
Source organism: Picea engelmannii (assembly GCA_009831015.1). Classification (NCBI taxonomy): domain Eukaryota; kingdom Viridiplantae; phylum Streptophyta; class Pinopsida; order Pinales; family Pinaceae; genus Picea; species Picea engelmannii. The sequence goes on from ML781306.1 coordinate 359,519, forward strand.
TATTTTTTATTCGTCATGATTTTAACTTTTTCATTCTAGTTGGTCAAGACAAATCATCTTCTCTCCTTTTAATCTCATTCATATTAGAAACTTTAATTGCAAATTGTATAACAACATCTTTATAAAACCCTTCTTCATTCTTATAATCTTCCTAGAGAAATTCATTGTATGCATTTAACAGAGATACAAAAGAAACAATATTATTTGATACATCCCATGCTTCCATAATAAGTGACATTCGTCTTTTTATGTTTTCTTCTGCAAATTTTATGACAGTCATTAACAAACTTGATGATCCCTTTGACTTCAAATCAGGTGTTCCTGGAAGCGAATGGGCTTGCAAGAATTGGGAGTGATATTAAAGTGGATTCCAATTCTCTGACCTTTTCCTTTAATCTGGCATTCTCTTCTTCTAAATCATCAATTGAAATGTCCAAGGCGTCACCACTTACCTTGTGTATTTTAGAGATTTGAGATACAAATGTTTTACTAAGGTCATATTCAGAACGAGTTTTTTATTTTATTTTATTGTTTTGACTTGTTCCTTCAAATACTAATTTTCTGGAATTTTTGTCAAATATTGCATTTTGTATAGTAAATGACTCATCTTCTGAAAAATGTTCTTCTTGTGTGGCAACTTCTAATGCAATTTGTTGGGTTTATTGTAACCTTTTCTCTTCTCTAGGAAATTGTATATTTTCAATATCAACTTCAAGGTCAATCTCTTCAAGAGATAAATTATTAACATGATTTTATGATACTTGTTGTTGTTCTTCTTATTGTAGATGAATTTTTCTCTTCTTTCTTATTGGAATATTGTGAGGATTTTCCATTTTCTCTTGAGGATCATTTTCCATTTTCCCTTGAGGGGGTTTTTTATCACCTCCTCCACTTGAACTACCACTTAATTTTTTTTTTGAATGGGATGTTGTTTGAGTATTGTTCTTGAGTAAACTATTCTTCTGTGACACTGCTGGAGATTGAGTACTTTTTTTCATTTGGTCCCTTTCCTCTTTGCTTATGTTGATCTGTAGTGCTTAGTAAAGTTTCAATATCATCAAAAACCTATAGAGGAGTATCTTTATTATCATCATCTCCTTCCCCACATGAAATTGTTTGGGTAAATGCACTACTAAATCCTATCGATTGCATGTGATGCATAAAAATATTACTTGGGTCAAACCCTTCGATTGTCTTCGCATACTTGAAATTTAAATGATTTAAATGGGTTGAAAACTCATCTATTTTGTTCATATTTCTCAACAAAATTTCTCCAACCTTCCACATAAATCATCTATTGAATTACTTTGATGGATTCCTTCTCAGAATTCATCTAGTTATATTTATTCTTTCATTAGAAAAATATAACCGAATCCTAATAACTTCCTTTTGTCTTCTTTCTAGATCTTGTTGCTCATGCCTTGTTCCATGTTCCTCTTTTTCATACTTCTTGTGTATATTCTATGGTCCATGGGATCCCCAATACCATTCCATTTATGGACGAACGCCTTTAAATTTCCAAGACTGTAACAAACATTATTATTTTTGAGAAATTCCAGAGAACTATTTCGAAGTCAATTTTGATTGTATTTTATAACTCTAAGTTTTGAGTATAAGATATTTGAAATTGACTTATCAACATATTCTTTTGATATTAATAAGTAATACTCTTTCAAATTTATCTTGTGCAATTGGACCATTCCCTTTTCATTTTGAATGTGATTAGAACTTTATTAGATTGTGATGGATGTGAGGATATTATCATTTTCTATGTTTTCTGCAATGTGTGATGTTTGAGGCTCCTAGTCCATTTCTTAGGAACTCTCTCTATGTATTTATTTTGCAATTTGAATTTTTTTGAGCTATAAATATTTGGATTATGTCATTTGACATAATCCTATATTATTTTCTTTTGATATAAAATATTTAAATAAGATCCTTAACCAAAGAGGAGTACCACCTCTATAAAAATATAGGTGGATTCATATCCTCGTGAGGTTTCCATTTCGGTCCTGATATATTCAAATGTCAACAAGTACTTACCTCAATATTTTTGGAGCCACTAGGTCCCCACAACTACTGCCAGCTCATTTTCCATATTGATTGGTACTGGGGGGGAATTTGTTACCAAACTATCTTGCAAGGTTTCAATTCCTCCCTTGTGAAAGATAAGAAAAGATTATTTTTTCCATACAAATTCTATGTAGGTTGTCACTTTGTAAAGCATAGGCTAGGAAGGAATCTCAAAAATAGGTAGAGTACATGTTTTATACAGGAAGGTACAAGAAACATGATCCAAAAATTTTAGTGGCTCAACATGCTAGTCAAGTAGTGGCTCAACATGCTAGTCAAGTAGTGTCTCATTGGTCATATATTGCAAAAGATAGTTTTGAAGATGAGATCTTCACTGAAAATTATTTGGATTGGGAAGAGGTCCTACAAAGGAAAGAGAAACCATACCTAATCCATTTAAAGGACATATTAGGAGATGAACAATTAGAATGGTTAGAACAAATAACAGGGTTTGCTATACATGCACAAAATGAAAATGCAGAGTAAGAAACAAGGATAGATGAATCACAAAGGATATTAGTAGAGATTGATAGATTATTTCATGAGCATGGGAAAAATAACGTTATTCAAGTATTAGGGCCCCCAATAATAACTCCATTGGAGGTTCATATGCAAGAAGAAGAAAGAACGCCCCCAAGAGAAACTCCACCTAGGGAAACAATGATCAACCAGATGTGGAGTAGGTACAGGTAGAGAAATCAGAACATGGATCAACAACTGAAACCTTAACAAAAACCTCGGGTAGAAGCACATTGTCACCAATAATTTTTTATCTAATTACAATTGATGATGATGCCAGTGAGGATATAGACACCTCAACATTTCCCATTTTCATTGTAGCCACTAAGAAATGAAAGACACCTAACCACCCCAAGGACGACATCCTATGGATGTGGCAACAGGTCTAGATACAACCAAGAACATCACCAATCCCTTGGAATAGGATTCACAACCTAAAAATGAGGAAGGTGGTCAAGAGGATAAGGAGGAATACCATGACATAGGATATGTCACCTCAAAAGGAAAGGACAATGGGGAGGATAAAGGACATGAAAAAGAGCAGGAAGAGGCTCAATAGGAGAAATATGAAAGTAACAATGAAGGTTCAATCCTAGAATTAAATACCCTTGATAGAGAAGAGAATGAGGAAAATTAAGATGTTAGGGAGCAACTGAGAGATGACACACTTGGAAGCAAGGAGAATGAGAAACAAAGTGTTGACAAAGAGACTGAAAGAAATACAAAATAACCTCTAACTCCTTCTTCACCAAAGGGAATGGCATCACCCTTAGTAGAAACAATAAAGGATGTTACTAAAAGCACCACTGACACCCAGTAAATGGAAGAAATTCTTAAAGAAGTAGATACCGAACCAACATGAAGTACTAGGTATCCTTCTACATCCTCAAATTAATATCAGGAAACAAGTGGATATGAAGAAAATTCTAGTAACATGATATCAACAACTGATAAAGGTAAGGAACCAACCCTTGAACATTTTCACACTCCGGGTAGTGTAGGCAATTCTCTGTCATCGAGTGATTAATAAATTCCAAAACTTTTGTATGAGATGGTTGATATTCAGGATATAGCATATGACAAGAAGAGATAGGTGGTGTTCAAAAAGAACTAGCAAGAAAATGAGGCTCACTTTGGATAGCATTGTGATTATTACCACAAAAGAAACCTTGTTTGATGCTAGGCAGTCCATAGTAAGTGAATTGATGGGGGCCATAATGGCCATATCTAGTGTCACCATTGACAGAGAAAAATAAGACGATCATAAGGTAGAGTCCATGAGGATATAACGTGTGCATATTAGAAACTATGTCGAATACTACCGAGGCACCACTCAGGAGATCACTTTCATAAGGGTTGAATTCCAAGAAGGTTATAACCAATTTAAATTACAAAGAGACGTGTTTATGGCTCAGGTTGTAACCTATCAAAAGGAGACTTTTTTGGGTCCAATAGCACATAAAGACATGATGATATGGTTTGATAGGTCCCACAAGGATTTGGAATAGATTGAATCGATTGTGGAAATCCAGAAGGGTTGGGGTGAAGAGGAACATGGCATCAAAATGCTTACGGATGATAGCTTAGATAGATTCCAAAAGGAAACAACATATTGGACATATTTGGTGGTGGAACTATAGAAAAAGATGTAGGAAAGATGGGAATAATGTCTGAGGAATTGGGACAAGATAAACCTGAAAATGAGAGTTATTAAACTCCCATAATTCAGTATGATTGAATACTTTGTAGAACTGAACGTTGTAGTCAAGTAGCTTACGAAGCATGATTGGAATTTTGAGTTCAACATTCTCGAAATTAATATTCTAGAAAAGGAACAAGTGAGAAGATTTTTCGATGGGATGATAAGAGCATCAGTATTCTTACGATACTTGAGTGCCAATATGGACCGGTTCAAACGCCAGGTGATGGAAATGAAGGATGAGCTTAGCGCACCAATGGAAAAACACTGATTATCCTACCTCCATACTTGTGAAGACATTTTCATTCAATGGTACAAGTATGACAAACCAAACTCGTTGACATGACGAAAAGACTAGTGGAAGCATACACGTGGATGAGTCCACTCTACTATTTTTTTTCTCTACTTTAAGTGAAATTTGAAACTATTTTAGTAAGACTATTTTTTATAAATAAAGACGTCGACCTCATTTTGAAAGGTCGATGGTTTTTGTGAGAACTGGATAGTTAATCCAAGAATTACTTTAAAGTTTGATAAATTACGAAGCTCAAAGTGAGCCAAAGATAAATTTTTCCAAGTTTGTGGATGAGAACTTGATTTGTGGATTGTTCTGCATCTTAATATCATGATTATTTTGAGTTATATTGAATTATTATAGTTTCTAAATTAATGTTAGTTTAAATTTGATGGTGTTTTAATCTATTACATGTGAACAATATGATAAATTATTTCCAGTTTATTTGCTTCATGTGTGATTTCATTCAGATCATTTCTCTCTTTTCTTAGATGATATTTGTCACTTGATTAACAATAGTATTAATGATAATGTTAGTTAGGCTTGGGTATTGTTTACATGTCGTTGGCGGAAGGTTATCCTACGCCTGATTTTCTTCTAAATCTAGTTGTTTAAGTCATTTATACTTCTTGCATGTTTGAATATTAAAGAAATAAACCTGAAAAAGAGAAACATAGTTAGAAAGGAAACTTTCCAAAACAACATTTAAATCCCATCGAAACTTGTTGGATCATCAATCTGGAGAATCACGATACCTTAAACATAGAAGAGTCTTATTGGGCCTCATCTCCGGGTGTGATTCCTACTGTTGAGCTAAAGGGAATTTAAACCCCTCAACACATACGTAGATTGAAAATAGTAGCAACCTAGAAATAAAAAATAGAAAACCGAAATATTGTCTTTGAAAAAATTTAAAAGGGTGTATTAAGGATTGATACCTTCGGATCTGACTGAAATGGTCGTATATTGGGAAAACATAAACCTTTTAGAGTGAAACAAAAGATGATCCTAAATTAAACAACTTCTCTGGATGCAATGTAATATTCCTCTCATCCCAAAAGTATATGGAAATGGCATAAACCAGAGATGCAACAACACAAATTCACAATCTTGATCTACAATGAGAGAGGGTCTACAAATGCACTCTGATACCATGTTAAAAAACATAGGCATTTCAATAGAGGAAAAAAACCTTCAGTAACCACTCACACAACCAGATCAAAGATCAACACACCAATGTTTTCATGTGGTAAAACCCTTATGGGGAAACATCCACAACCCCAACCAACATGGCCACTTGGAGAAATTTATTAATGTGAAAGAAAAGTATTATAGAGAGATTTATAATACATTTATCACAATCGATCATCAAAAAATGACCCTCCATGCTCTTTAAATATATATCATGGACCAATCCGCTGTAAATCAACTTATCAATGTAGTTGTTAAGATCAAGGAGAGCATGAACCTTCATATCACTCTATGTCGGGAACATATCATCATTGTTGGATTTCCCAATTAAAAATGCATATTAATGCATACTAAAGAAACACAGTAAGAAACACACTTTTACCTAACGACACATTAGACGAAGTTGATCTTAACTAACTCCTAAGTGTCTAAATATCCTAACATATATCTCTTTCCTTCCATGTTTTTCTATGCAATCTATGTTTCAAAATTATATGTTTTTCCCTTTGTATTCCTGCATCAACACTCCAAAATAGTATCACTTGTGGTCATGAGTTTAGGATGGGAAATAGTTTTTGTGTAACAAACCATTAAATTATCATGATAAAACGGATCACACAAGATATGATCATGGAACACAACTCCAAAGTAGATAAGATATATGTGTTACACAATAACTCCTTATAGAATAAGATAACCTCCTCCAAATACCCCAATATATTAACATATCCAAATCACATGTAATGACTATATATATATATATATATATATAT
>ML781306.1:379608-415086 GCA_009831015.1 Picea engelmannii
TGTATGTATGTATGTATGTATGTATGTATGTATGTATGTATGTATGTATGTATGTATGTATCAACATAAGCATTATGGAAAGAATAATGTTACAATTGCCTTGAATTATTTGTATATCAATGACCATCCCAACCTCTAAGCTATGTGTGATATACAAAGCCTAAGTGATCCAGATTTATGTAGGAACACAATGAAATATAGAAATACACATAAACATAGAGATGCAGCAGAAATAAGACTTCATTTCATTAACAACAAATGACTGAAATATGCTTACATACAAAATGGAAATAAACTAGCTAGGGCACTGGTAGCTTATCTCTGAGAAGAGATTGGGTGACTACTGGCCTCTGACCTATGTTATAATGAGGCACGAAGGACTATTATTATTCAGAAATAATGGAAAACCTTAAACATCCAAAGACCTAACCCTAGGAGATGAAACACCAAGACTATGGGCCCTGTTTGGGTAAATTGGTACATCAACTTCCCAGGGACGTAACTTTGGCATACGATCTCCATTTGATGCACTCAAGACCTCCTTAGAAATATATATCCGAGGACTACAAATTTTGGGTGAGCAACATTGAATTGTGTTCCATGTTGCTCCCCGTTTTCTCAAAAAACGTCGTTCAAGGCCTCAAAATGGCTCTGGAAGTTCAAGACCCAAAAAACTGCTAAAAATAGTAAACTGTGCAGAAATTGAAAAAATGAAAGAAGAAATGGTGGGGGTCCAAGTGGAATAGGTGGGTGGCCACCAATATCCACCTAGATCATTCCTCCCCTCTTAGGAAGCAATGTTCCCCATTGTGTTGAGTTCCTCCATGAGATGAGGAAACTTCTATTGAACTTGGTCCTTAGTGAGCCACTTGCCTTGGTGAAGGAGTTGGTCTGCTTTCACAACTTGATATAGAGGTATCCTTTGTTGTCGGGTATGCTTGATCTGTGTATCCATGATCTGATTAGTTGTGGCTTGTTCCATGCAATCTGGATTTAACTATGTTGGTGTGAGTTGTCCTGCCATGTCGGATGTGTCTAGTAGAGGTGGAAAGTAGGGCCGAAGGCAGTCCACATTAAACACTGGGTGCAGATCAAGGAATTGTGGAATGCTGAGCTCAAAGGAATTGTCCCATATATCCTTGGTGATGGTGTATGACCCATATCAGAGAGGGCGAAATTTGTGGTGGGCTCCATTAAGGTGCTCCTTTTGCAAATGTAGCCACACTTTATTGCCCACCTGGAAGTTGTGTGGCACCCGATGTTGATCATGTCGTTGCTTGTACTTAGCATTGGCTCTGTCCAAGATGTCATGAAACTATTGGTGGATGTGTTGAATGCGCTCAATGAATTTGTTTGCCTTGTCAGCCTCAGACTAGACATGAGCTTAATCTTCCTGAGTAGCCACAAATGGCATGACTACATCAATGGGACATAGTGACTGGAATCCCAAGCCCACTTGAAAGGGGTTGTGGCTGGTTGAGCTATGGAGAGCCCGGTTGTAGCTGTGTTGTACATAGGGGAGGATCTCATCCCATGTGCGTGGATTCTTTGAGTTGTACATGTGTAGAATGTGTATGATCATCTGGTTGATGACCTTTGTCTAGCCATCAGTTTGTAGATGGAAAGTTGTCGACTTGGTGAGATTGGTGTCCAACATCGACCAGACGCTAGACCAAAATGTACTGAGGAACCTGTTGTCTCGATCTAAGATGATAGATTGTGGGATCCCAAAGTGTACCCACACTCGTCAAAGAACATTTTAGTAGTGGATTATGCCGTGATATTCTTCTTGCAGGCCATCATAATGAAAATCTTTGAGAATCTGTCGACGACCACAAAAACACAGTCATTGCCATGCTTAGTAGAAGTAAGGACCAACATGTAATCCATAGACATGGATTCCCAAGGTCGACTAGGCGTAGGAAGTGGAGTATAGAGGCCTTGCTTCTTGATGGTCGGTTTGGCAATGGCGCAAGCAGTGTAGGACTTGATGTACTTCCCGACATCTTGTCGAAGGTTCGACCAATAGAAATAATTTTGCAATACTGCCATGGTTTTCTCGACCCCGAAATGCCCAGTGACCCGACTGTAATGCATCTCCCAAATCATCTTGGCACGCTCGCTTGAAGGAACCCAAAGGTGTCCCAAGTGACATAGCAAGGCATCCTGGAGGTGAAAATTGGGAACTTACTTACCCTCCAAGAGTGTATTGTATGTGTGAATGAATTCTGGATCACTTATGTAGAGAAGCAACCAATTGGAAGTCTCGTGCCCACAAGAGTTGAGCAAAGTGGTTAGTGCCACGATGGGTGGTCGACTGAGGCAGTCTACAACATTATTGGTGCTACCTTTCTTGTACTTAATGTTCAAATGAAACTTTTACAGGTATGTGGACCACTTCTAATGGTGATCGTTCTGAAACTTCCCTTGTGTCTGTATGAACTATAGGGGTCGGTGGTCTGTGTGGATGACCGTTTCCTTTCCCAAAATGTAATGCTTCCATTGTTGGAAATCCTGCACAATGGAATACATCTCTTTGTCATAAGTGGGATAATTTCGAACTGTGTCAGAAAGTGTCGCACTATGATATGCCACTGGATGCCCATGTTGAGTAAGGACTGCCCCAATAGAATAGTTAGAGGCATCTGACTCGATCTCAAATGGTTGTTGCAAGTCTGGTAATGTGAGCACTAGTGCAGAGTAGAGGCAATGTTTCAACTCCCTGAACTCAATCTGTTGAGATTCATACCAAAAGAATTTTTCTTTCACTCCTCCCTTGGTGACTTGACTCAAGGGCCAAGTGATATGAGAGAATCCTAACATGAACCCGTGGTAGAAATTGGAAAGACCCAAAAAGATACAGAGCTATGTTAGGGTGGTTGGGGCTGGCTAATCCTGAATGACTTGGATCTTTACTGGACCCACATGCACCCTCGCTCATCAATAATGTATCCTAGATACTAAACCTGGGTCATGCCAAAAGTGCATTTCTCCAAATTGGCACACAACTTGTGTTGTCGCAGTGTTTGGAGGACCTGTTGGATGTGGTGGAGGTGCTCTTCCCAAGTCTGGTTGAAGATTAGAATGTCATCTAGGTACACCACTACAAATGAGTTGGTGAATGGACACAATATGTCATCCACTAGCCTCATGAAGGTTGCACGGGCATTCATTAACCTGAAAGGCATGACCAACCATTCGAAAATTCCCTCCTTGGATTTGAAGGCATTCTTCCACACATCAAAGGGTTCAATTAGTACCTAGAGATACCCAGACTTCAAGTCAGTCTTGCTGAAATATTTCACCCCCTTGAGTTGGTCTAGAAGGTCATCAATCCATGGGATTGGGTACCTATTCTGGACAATGATCGTGTTCAGTGCCCGATAGTTAATGAAGAGTCTCCAAGTCCCATCCTTCTTCTGCACCAACATGATCAAGCTACCACAGGGTGATGAAATCGGTCGGATGTGACCTTTTTGCAACAACCCCTGAATCTTCCTCTTGATTTTGTCATTCTCCATACTAGAGCGTCGATATATTGGTCCATTGGGCAGCGACGCACCTGGGGTCAGATCGATGGGGTGCTTGACCTGGCAGTGTAGAGGCACCCCTGCGGGGGAGGGTGAAGATGTCCTCGTACTCCTCCATGAAATTATCCATATATTGTTTTCATGCAGAGGGGCCCTGTCTGGATTTCATGGCCATAGTCTTCTTCTTTCCTTGAGGTCGGATCATTAGGAAAACAAATTTCCTAGTTTTGGAAATGAGCTTACTGCATTGTTTTGTAGTAACCAAAGAGATGGTGGTAGGCAGTGATATCTTCAGTATCTTGTACAACTTATTTCCCAAAGTGACAATAATAGCACAAGGCCTGGACTCATACACAACATGTCTCTTCCACAAGTACAGTTGGCCTAATAATACATCAGAAACATCAAGAGGAGAAATTTCACATAATACCTCATCTGTGAAGGGCTTGATGTTGTAGGGAAGGTGACATTGATGGCTGACGTGGAGGTCCCGTCCTTGGTGTAACCACCCGATGGTGTATGGTTTTGGGTGTGATGTGGTGGGCAAGCCCAGTTGCTTCACGACCTCTACTGATATGAGGTTCTTCTGGCTCCCGTTGTTGGCAATGAACTGCAACAGGGAACCCTTTACCCACATCTTGGAATGGAAGAGATGCTCAACCTCTTCTGGGTCTTCTGGTTCCTCCTTATGGATCTTTGTGGTGGCAACGGTGGCATTGGTCTCCGCATCGATAATCTTCTTCCCCCTGTCATTCCCCTTGTCAAGTTCTGGTTCAGAGTCGGAGCATGCATCTGATTCAAAAGCCTTCAACTCGGCTATCAGTGACTTCTTGGTCGGACACTCACTTGTGTTGTGGTTGGAGCTCTTATGGAACTCACACCACTTCCCTGTGTCCTTTTTTGGCTTCGTGGTGTTGTTCTTTTCTTGCGGCTTTGGTGGGTTGTCCTGGGTCGCCCTGCCTTGGCTTGGTCCTTTGTTATGTGTTTTGGGGGTACCTTTCCCTTGCTTCTAATTCCCAGACCCAAAGTCTCGCTTCTTTTGTTTGAACTTCTTATCAATATTGGCAGCATATCGGTATGCCGCACCAAGCGAAGAGATGTCGAGGAACTCCATTTCCTCCTGAATGTATCTGTGCAGACAAATGTGGTACTTTAACACCAAATGTTTCTTTGAATCTTTGATACCCAACTTTGTGCGTAGGGTATGAAATATATTCATCAGCTCATGCACATCTTGGTCCCTTTGTTGCCACATCATAGTCCATTGTATGTATTTGTCCTCATAGCTCCTCATAGCTCCTCATAGCTCCCCTTTGATGGCATCTCAGAAAGAATTCCAAGTGGGTGAGATCGAGAACATAGAGGTTTCCCCCTCACCCTATTGCTCCCAATAGGTTTCCCACCAATTCTTGACATGGGTGGCAACTTTGAGGAGTGAAAAAATAATCCTTTCTTGGTCGGAAAAGTCATGAAATGATAAATATCCTTCTAATAGATTCAACCATCTATCTACGACATCTGCATCTATTTGTCCCTCAAATATGGGAATGTCAAATTTTACTTGTACCTTAAAAGGAGTGGCGCCTCGAGAGTGGTTGTTGGATGTAGATTCGTCGCCAAAGGGAATCCGTTGAAGGATCTAGGCAAAGTTGTCCATCATCCCGTTCCTTTGTTTCTTGAGGGCCTCCTCGAGCAACATTTTGATATGATCTCCTGCTCCCTCATCTTTTTTTTCTTCCCCCATGGGCGGTCGTCGGGGTTTGTGAGGATGATCTTGCAAAGGTTCAACTAGATCGAGCCCTAACTCCTTATACCCCGACCTCGTTGGGGACATGCAAAGAAGGATCAAGAACGAGTAGACTTCTCTGAAACCACCGATACAAATTTATGTAGGAACACATTGAATTACATAAATAAACATAAAAACAAAGATGCAACGGAAATAGGACTGTGTTTCATTAACAACAAATGACTGAAATATGCTTACAGACAGAATGGAAATAAACTAAGTAGGGCGCTGGTAGCTTATCTATGAGAAGAGATGTGGTGGCTACTGGCCTCTAAACTATGTTACAATGAGGCTCGAAGGCCTATTATTATTGAGAAATAATGGAAAACCCTAAACATCCAAAGACCTAACCCTAGGAGATGAAACGCCGAGACTATGGGCCTCGTTATGGTAAATCTGTACATAAACTTCCCAGGGACGTAACTTTGGCATACAATCTTTGTTTGACGTGCTCAATACCTCGTTACTACATTCCATGTTGCTCCCCGTTTTCTCAAAAAACGTCATTTAGGGCCTCAAAATGGCTCTGGAAGTTCAGGACCCGAAAAACTGCTAAAAATAGTAAACTGTGCGGAAACTAAAAAACTGAAAGAAGCAATGGTGGGGGTCCAAGTGGAATAGGTGGGTGGCCACTAATATCCACCTGGATCACTAAGATTCTTGAATATTTGAAATGTGTGTAGATGATGATAGTCATGATACCTTTCTTATGGGGTTTAATTAGAGATCAATATTTTCCTTCCAATCAATCACATATCATGTGATAACAAGTTATGAACCCTCTCTTGGGGCCCTACAATGGAAATCACTTGGGCAAGACTCTTCTTCCAAAGTGATCAAAACTTCCTTCATTTTGTGACCCAAGATAGGGATGAATTAATAACTTTCAAATGGGAGGAGTGGTCCATCCTAGGAAATAAACATGAATAGGTTTTCAATATTTTATTTGACTATTTTGTTTTGTAATTTATATTCAATTCTCTTCCGTTGGTCAAGAAAACATCCGATGCCAGAATCAAATAAATACTTGACATAACTTCTCCCATACCCGTTGAAACTCTTTTGTGGTAGCTTCCATAAAATAATATTGTAAAACAATACTTTACCTGAAATTATTGGAAAACAATCCCTATGTGAACACTATATGGGTTAGAGAAATATAATTATGTAGAAAATTCCCTTCCAATTGTTGGAATCCCATGATATAGGGAGTCATTGTTTTGATCAATATGGAACTTTGTTTTTTTTTAGAATCCGGGTAGCTTTAGAATTGGAAAAACTCCTCGGGGACATCATTCCATGATGCACACAAATTAGCTCATGGTAGATCGTTGCTCATGCTTGAAATTTTATGAGAAATGGGATCATTTTTCTACAATATTATCTTACTCCACTATGGTGTTCGCATAGAGATTATTTCTCTTATAAGTTCCGGAAAATGTTTGTTTTCCAACTTTGTTGACGATAACTATAGAAAACGTTTTTTGAAAAGTGTTAGAGAACTTATGTCCGACATTTGTTTGAGATTGTTCTAAAAAAGGTGAACGTGAATTGCAAAACAAAAGAAACAAATGAAAAATAAAAAATCCACCACATTTACAATAATCAATAGATGTACAATAAAATAAAAGGCCACTTTCCCACCATTGTCGAAATAAGAAAAATCCCTTCATGTTTAGAAAATGGTTTACTATATTGTTTAGTATGAGTCCTCCACCAAGAAGCAATATAAATGGTTCCTAGGAATTCATACATAACCATCATTGAGTCATAGGATTACATTGAACTTCATTATTATGTTCTTGTTAATTTGTAATCACCTTGAGGGTGGGTGTGGGGGTAATAATAGAGAAAAATTATTAAGTTTTCTCAATTATTCCCCCTACGTGGGGGAATAATAGAGAAAAACTATTAAGTTTTTTGTATTATTCCCCCCACCTCCACCCTCATATACCCTCATATATGAGGGTGGGGGTGTGGGGAATAATAGAAAACATTTAATATTTTTTCTCTATTGTTCCCATAATTTTTCTCTATTATTCCCATAAATGTTATCTATTATTCCCCGCACCCCCACCCCCACCCTCACCCTCATAATAATGTTTTCTCTATTATTCCACCCACCTATGAGGGTGGGGGTGGGGGGAATAATAGTGAAAAAAATATTATGAGGGTGGGGGTGGGGGAATAATAGAGAAAACTTAATATGTTTTCACTATTATTCCCCCCACCCTCAACCTCATAGGTGGGGGGAATAATAGTGAAAACACAATAATATTTTCTCTATTATTCCCCCCAGTCCCACCCTCATATAAAAAACATGAGGAATATTTTCTCTATTATTCCCCCCACCCCCACCCTCATATAGAAAACATGAGGAGTGTTTTCTCTATTATTCCCCCCACCCCCATCCTCATATAGAAAACATGATGGTGAGGGTGGGGGTGGGGGGAATAATAGAGAAAACTTAATAATTTTTCTGTATTATTCCCCCCACCCTCATATATGAGGGTATATGAGGGTGGGCGTGGGGGGAATAATAGATAAAACTTAACATTTTTTCTCTATTATTCCCCCCACCCCCACCCTCAATATGAGGGTGGGGCTGGGGGGAATAATAGAGAAAAATTATTAAGTTTTCTCATATTATTCCTCCCACCCCCACCCTCTAATAATTTTTCTCTATTATTCCCCCCACCTCCACCCTAATATATATGAGGGTGAGGGTGGGGGTGGGGGGAATAATAGATAAAAATTAGTAAGTTTTTTCTATTATTGCATGCACCCCCACCCTCATATATAGGGTGGGGGTGAGGGGAATAATAGAGAAAACTTAATAATTTTTCTCTATTATTCCCCTCACCCCCACCCTCATATATGAGAAATGTTTTCTCTAATATTCCCCCCAACCTCACCCTATATGAGGGTGTGTGGGGGGGGAATAATAGAGAAAACTTGATATTGTTTCTCTATTATTCCCCCCACCCCCACCCTCATATATGCAGGCGGGGGTGGGGGGAATAATAGAGAAAACTTAATAATTTTTCTCTTTTATTCCCCTTATTCCCTCCACCCCCACCCTCAATAATTATTATTCCTCCCACCCCCACCGTCATATATGTGGGTGAGGATGGGGGGAATAATAGAGAAAACTTAATATTTTTTCTCTATTATTCCCCTCACCCTGGCCCTCATATATGAGAAATGTTTTCTCTAATATTCCTCCCACCCCCACCCTATATGAGGGTGTGGGTGGGGGGAATAATAGAGAACACTTAATAATTTTTCTCTATTTTTCCTCCCAGCCCCACCCTCATATATGCGGGTGGGGGGAATAATAGAGAAAACTAAATATTTTTTCTCTATTATTCCCCCCATCCCCACCCTCAATATGAGGGTGGGGGGAATAAATGAGAAAAATTATTATTTTTTCTCTATTATTCGCCCCACCCCCACCGTCAATATATATGAGGGTGGGGGTGGGGGGAATAATAGAGAAGAATTATCAAGTTTTTCTCTATTATTCGCCCCACCCCCACCCTCAATATGAGGGTGAGGGTGGGGGGAATAATATAGAAAACGTATTACCCTCATATATGAGGGTGGGGGAAACAATATAGAAAAATTAATAATTTTTCTCTATTATTCCCCCCACCCAATATGAGGGTGTGGGTGGGGGGAATAATAGAGAAAAAATATTAATTTTTCTCTATTATTCCCCCCACCCCCACCCTCAGGGGTGTTATTAATGTTTAGCTATTATCCTCCCCACCCCCACCCTCATACTGAGGGTGGGGTTGGGGGGAATAATAGAGAAAAATTAATACCACCCTTGAGGGTGGGGGTGGGGGGAATAATAGAGAACAAATATTATGTTTGATATATTACTTCCCCTACCCCACTCTCACCCTCATATTCATAATCACCTTGATGGAATTGACTTTGATACCTTTGTAGAAAGTAAGATTATCGAGAGAAAAAACCATAATCAAGGCTTCAACATTTAAATATCATATCTACTACATGTACTTGAATAAAATGATTTTACCATGACTTAACTCTTCAAGAAAGTAGTAGTTGTTGTGTCAAAATTATTCCAATGTGTCATATTTCTAGTAGAGTATCTCCCACATGGCAATGCAGTTCTAAGTCGATCAGTCTATGGGAGGTTCTAGCCGTGGACACAAAAGTAATATCTTCCATTGTTTTAAGTCTACTTAATGTTTAAATTATACAACTTTTATAGTTACACACAGTTTAACCAAGAATGACCTATCCGTATGTACATAATGCATTAAATATGTGGCATTATTAATGGTGTAATTATTTTTTGACCCATCATCATAATTGCAAAAAATAACATTTTTTCAAGTGGTATAAACATTATTCCCAATGCAAGAGTATAAATTAAAATTAAACTTAGATTTTATTCTTATTAATAATGTTATAATTTAATTTGAAACACATGTATTAACTTTTTAATACTTATCAATGGCCATATAATGTAGAGTAGAAGGAAAACAATGTTGTTTTGGTGTATTTGTGTTTTATAATGAATAGGCATGGATATCGACAATAAAAATGGGCTATGAACATGTGAATTATGGGTGGAATATGTATTTTAAAATATTTCCATAATTCATTGCAATTATCAAAAGAGATGCAAATCTCCCAACAAATGGATTCATAGGTTAAATTGTATAAAGTTATAAATTTTTATTATATCTTTATTTAGTTCAAATATTGATTTTGTATCCATGTTAAATTCAAGTGAAGTAGATTTAGCCATTGAATACATAGAGATAATTATATGGATGGGAGACTTTAGACATAGTTCTCATGCCTAATTATATTAGGAAAATGAAAGGAAAATGAGGAAAATATACTTAAATATTGTTATCTCCATTGTCACCAAAATTGTTATCATTGTCTTAATGAATCTATATCTTGTGTACCTATAGATAGTAACTTGCTGACAAATATGGGACTTGTAACATTCAACAATGTGATTCTCTTAAAAGGAACTAAATTCCATAGCCATATTCATCGCCATCACTCTTGCAATCAACAAGTACAAGTAATGGGTAAATTACATGGTTTGCAAATATATGACAATGTTTCATGTGTTGGAAATGTTATTATACTAGTATCATCTACCTTTATAATCAAGGAGGAATAAGTAGTGGGATTTTAACCTATTTTAACATATCATATGATAACTAAGTACGTCTAGGCTTCATTTCCATGTGTTGTTGTTCATTCTCTCCTTGCATGTATTAATGATATATTTTTCCATGTGTGTTGTTACTTGTATCATGTGTACTTGTTGTAAGTATTCTCCTACCATGGTTTATTGTAACAATTACCATCTTCAATGAAATAATATGTGTTCTGAATAGATGGATTTCTCCTACACAAATTTCTTGTATATACCTCTAAAACTACTTGGGGGAATTTGGTTGGAAGATTTATCAGATATATTAGAGTGAAGAATATTTTTACACCAATATATAGGCTCTCTATGATTCCATGAAAGTAGGGTATGCTTATATGGTATATGTCAATAAAAAAATCAATCTAGTTGGAGTATCAACAAACCACCAAAAAATAAAGATAGGGTGGACATAATCCCCACTACACTAGTCAAGGTGCATTATTGTATAACATAGGCAACCACCAACTTCACTTAGCATCATGTGAAAATATAGAGGGATCCACAAGGGTCTTAAAGAAACACACTCAAGGAACTAGGTGTGGGATTATCTTGGTTGAGGATCATTAGCATTAACATATATGGACAAATCCGCTGTCCCCTGAAGTCTATGATCAAGTTCTGCCCCATACTTGCAATGGAAAGGGGGAATATTAGGGTGAAGGTGAGACCCCACAATAATTTATTGTGAGATGAGTGGAGTCTGTTGAAAGCCTCTTTCACAATTTTGAAGGAACTGATCTATTGTAGATTAAATTCTCTAGGAAAAATCATGATTTCATATGTCGATGTTTCTATGTTGTCTTTCGTTGTTGGAGGTGTGGCTTCATGCATATTAATTAAGAGGTGTGGTTGATCTAGTCACTTAGAGAAGAATATACATACGTTCCTACAAAACAATGTGGCAACTTGTGATTCTTTTAGAGCTCCAAGAGGAGGGAATATCCATGTTTATTCCACAAATCTACCATGCAAGTGTTTACAAATCACTCCAACCTACAGGTGTAGCTAAAGCCTTGCAGGTACTAACAATGCTTGTGATAGCACTGACAGGAAAATAAATGCAAACTAGCTGAATGATAGGAGAATAAATGCAAGGTAGCAAAAATGATGAAAAAATCATACATGTACCCAATTAAATTTTTGTGAATTATTTTAATTTTAAAATAAATTTTATGCCCTACACCAAGGCTAATTGAGTGACACCATATCATTTGAACCAATACAAAAATCTACATTTGAATTTAAACAATTGATAAAATTATTTTTATTTCTTAAATAAAATAAAATAAAAGTTTAATTTAAATTTAAAGAAATAACAAAATGGTTTTTATTTCTTAAATAAAATAAAATAATTTAATAAATAAAATCTACATTTTAATTTAAACAATTGATAAAATGATTTTTATTTCTTAAATAAAATAAAATAAAGTTTAATTTAAATTAAAAGAAACAATAAAATGATTTTTATTTCTTAAATAAAATAAAATAATTTAATAAATAATTTGTAAAAAAGTTTATAAAACTTTAAAAAAAATCAAAAACATTGTAAAGACAAATCATGACACATTACAATAAATATAAAAATTTAGACATTTTGATTTAAAGAATTGATATAATGATTTCACTTTCTCCTTTTTTTTTCAAATAAAATAGTTTAATAAAAAATATGTAAAAATATTTATAAAACTTTTAAAAAACATCAAAAAATATTACAAAGACAAATAATAACAGATTACTATAGTAACTAAATTAGTATTTATAAAAAAGTGTATACAAAGTTTTATGAAAAATCAAATTAGCTTGGATTTAAAAAAAATATTATCCTCTCAACTTAAATTCAAAATATTATTTTCTCAACTTATTCAATTATTATAAGTTACATGATAAGATCTTAACAAATGCTACCTTTTTTTTACATAAAAAAAAAATCTACTTAATTTTTTTTTTTCATTCTTAACCTAAAAATATATAATCTTCCATTTCCATTTCCATTTTACCACCCTACCATACAAATATAACCTAAACAAGTTACATGACCTGTTTCGATTATATTCAATTCCTTAACAATATTCTCATTACACACCCATGTATTTATCTTTTTATACATTTGCCACAATAATATTCTAATAAAACCTTGAGAATTTAGTCAAATGATACACAGTGGCCGGTCATTTTGACGCATCAAAATGAAGGATTTGCTTTATGAGTTCTTGAAATTTCTTGAAAATATTAGACTTTAATATTATCTATTGATTATAACCAGTTAACTATTGATCATTTCCATGATAAGTTTGCAATTGGAAATTGGTTAAGGTGAAGCATCCATTAGTGCATGTCAATTGCTCGAGTTTAATACCCAAGTTTTTGTATAAGGCATTGATGTTCAATCTAAAGATAAAGAATCCAGATTCTTTTGGTTAAGGATCCATAATCTGTTGGTGCCAAGATCCCTTTGATTGGTTTTCCTTGGTGGTGTCAAGATCCTTTTGATTGGTTTTCCTTAAATGTCAAGATCATTCCAATATTTTGATCTTGTGCCTCTTATATTATCATATTAATTTCATAACTTTTGATGTTGTTTTTTTTTTCCAACGTGGCTTACAATTTCCTTGGTTGTATAAATTTCCATATCCACATGCTCCTTCTGGATTAATACACAATGTAATTTATGTGGATCCGATCAAATATCTTGTTTGATTATATTTAACTCTATAAAATAAATAACACAGTAACAAATACTTATCTAATCTTTTAGGTCAAGGTGAAACTATCCTAACCAAATGTTCCACAAGCATCAGTTCCTCCATAGAAAGTGGCGTGTGCATGTTTCCAATCCAACGTCTCATCATCTCCACGAGTTGGAGGATGCAAATTGATGATGAACAATGCGGCTCCCAATGTCACTAGTAGAGTTGCGGGTGTCATCTCTCCGATCTACTTTGCTCAGACTTTTCAGAGCGCACTTAACAAAGTAATTTCTAAAATAAAATTAACACTGTGCTACACTTAGCACATAAGCTAACATGTATACTTTCAGTGTAGATTCAAGAACATACAAAGCTAACTTAAGCTTGCCCAGAAACAAAGAGAATGTATTTTCAAAGTGTTTGAACACAACATAACTCATAATTATATTAACACACAGATACGTGATATATTACCAACTTGAATGCTATGCGCAGTTACAACATACGAAATGATGCAGAGCTTTGGCTTCAGAGACTTTTATAGACTTTCAGCAAAAAAAAAAAAAAGACTTCTTCTACTCCCTTCACAGTTGTTGTTGTTTCTAACTATCAACTATTTCACTTCCGCTCTCTGTATATGTGTATAGACCTCTTTACAGAATCGGGAAATAAATAGACTGAGACTGAGACTGAGACTTCATGTAGAAGTAAATCGAGTTAAACATTTAAGACAACAATAAATTCGACTCACTCTATCTGCATAACAAAGCTCGAGAAAGATAAAAATCGGCTCATTTAATAGTGCTCCTGCTAACACTCTTGCTTGTCGTGTCTCACTGAGTAACACTCCTACTTTCTGTGACACACTGAGTCCACATAAGCGTAAAGCTCACGACTTATAATTAAAATTTCCAACACTCCCCCTTAATTATAAGTGGGTGTGAATCACAAAACACAAACAATTTTATCAAAAAACTTAGATTGACATAAACTATCAAATAATTGCAACTGCACCGACTCCTAGACAACTACACAGTTTCTAAAATGCATCTCTTGCCAAATATTTTGTAAATATATCTGCAATTTTTTCTTTAGACCTGCAAAATTCTAAGCAAATTTCTTTGGTATTTACCATTTCTCTGATAAAATACTACCTTGTATCAATGTGCTTGATTTTCTTGTGAAACACATGATTCTTGGACATCACAATGGCAGAATTGTTGTCACAAAACATTGTAGTTGGTTCCTGTTGTTCCTGCTGCAAATATTTTAACATTCTTCTCATCCAAAAAACTTGACAAGTTGCACTTGTAGTTGCGACATATTCAACTTCTGTTGAAGAAAGAGTCACAATGGGTTGCTTCCTTGATGCCCATGACACTATGCATGTTCCAAAATAAAATGTGTACCCAGAGGTACTTTTCCTGTCATCTATGTTGCCTCGCAATCACTGTCAATGTATCCAACAAGTTTAAAATCTTCTGAAGTAAAATACATAATGCTAAAATCTTTAGTTCCATTCACATATTTCAAAATTCTTTTTCCTTCCTTCCAATGGGATTCTTTTGGAGGTTCCATGAACCTTGAAATCAAACTCACTCCATACATAATATCATGCCTTGTTGTTTTCAGATACATAAGGTTGCCTACCAACCTTTTAAACATTGTGGGATCCACTTTAGATCTTTCGTATTCCTTGCTTAACTTCAATCATGTTATGACATGTGTTGAGGTTCTTTTGGAATTTATCATGTTGAATCTTTTCAAGATTTCATGAGCATATTTAGATTGTGAAATAAATATACCAGCTTTGGATTGGTGAACTTCAATACCGACAAAATATCTCATAATCCCCAAATCATTCATTTCAAATTCATTCTTCGTGACTGACTTAAATTATTCTATGCCAAAGTCACCTGTAAAAATCAAATCATCTACATATAAGAAAACAATCAACATATTACCTTGTTGATTTTCTTTGATGTACATTGTTGACTCACAATCACTTATTTGAAATCCATTCTGAGTGAGATAGGAATCTATGCGATTGTACCAAGATCTGGGAGCTTGATTTAATCCATACAATGCCTTCTTCAATCTGTATACTTTGTTTTCTTGTCCTGGAATCTCATAGCCTTGTGGTTGCTCCACATATACTTCTTCTTCTAAATGACCATTCAAAAATACCAAATTTACATCCATTTGATGAACATGCCATTTATTATGCACAACAATGGCCAACATAGTTCTAATTTTGTCCATGCACGCAATTGGCACAAATGTTTCATTGAAGTCTATTCCAGGTCATTGTGTAAAACTCCTTGCAACTAACCTTTCCTTGTGCTTCTGCACATTTCCATCTACATCTTGCTTGGTTTTATAAATCCATTTGGCACTTATCACATCCTTGTTCTCAAGTACATCTACCAATTTCCATGTCTAATCGTTCTCTATGCATTCAATTTCTTCATTAATGGCTTGTGCCCATGCACAATCTTTGACAACTTCTTCAAAATTTAATGGATCATTTATATGTGAAAACAGAGAAAAGATTGAAAATGAATTTGTTGTATCAATATTATATATGTCACGCAAACTACTTGTCTTCCTTGGTAACAGTCTGGCTAATGTTGGATCTGGTGATGTAGAACTACTCCGAATGGTACTGGAGTTTGTTGCGTTCTTGGTGTGGATTGCGCACCTGCATATCTCACTGGAGTAGTTTGTTGTGATTTATGTTGCAGTTCCAGGGGTGGAAGGAACTACGCTCTGACTTATGATTGGTGTTTGAACCACTTCATCTTCCTTGTCATCATTTCCCATAGCATCAATAATTTTAGTTTTCATTTCTATGCTTCCATCCCTTGCTTTATTTTCCACAAATTGAACATCGCGGTTGATTATGAATTTTCTTGTAAGAGGTCATACAACTTGTATGTTTTTTTATCTTAAGAGTACCCAAAAAATATAATTTTTTGTCCTTTGTTATCTAAATTATTTCTCAATTCATCGGGAACATGTGTGTATGAGACACAACAAAAAAAAATTAAGTGTGCAACATTATGCTTCATACCTCTCTAGACTTCTTGAGGAACTTTGTTTTTCACACTATTTGCCGAACATTTGTTCATGATGTACAACGTAATTTCTACAGCCTCATCCCAATACTCATTTTACAAATGTTTTGTTGCCAACATACTACACGCCATCTCCATGATGGTTCAATTCTTTCTCTCTCTGACACCATTCTGTCGTGGTGTATACCACACAAGAAATTGCTTGTAAATACCATGAACTTTACAAAAATTATGAAAATCTCTTTAGACATATTCACCACCTCTGTCAATTCTTAGAACTTTAGTGTAATAACCACTTTGCTTCTCCACAAGTGATTTGAATTGTTGAAAGCAACCAAACACATCATATTTATGTTTTAGAAAGTAAATCCATGTTTTTCTTGTGAAATCATCAATAAATGTAAGAAAGTAGGTACTACCTCCTATAGATGGTATTTGCATTGGTCCACAGATATATGAATGTACAATTTTCAGTGGAGATTTTGATCTAAATGGCTTGCCAACTGGAAATGACTCTCTATGTTTCTTTCCAAAGATGCAGTCTTCACATATTCTTTCTGGATTTTCAATCAATGGAAAACTTTTCACCATATCCTTTGTATGCCACAGCTTCAGACCTCCAAAGTTTAAATGTCCAAATTTCAAATGGCATAGCCAGGAATCATCATGTACTTCAAATTGGAATGCTTCTTGTAACTCTGTGCCACTATCTTCTTCTTTCTTGAAACTGTGTGCACTATCTTTTCCTTCCTTGGAACAACACGCACTTACTTCTTCACTTTCCACTTTAAATGCAGTGTCATAGTTCACATATTTTGCTTCATAGACAACTTGCACTATTTTTCTCTTCATGGTTGGCTTCAATGTTAATGGAAAAATTTTGTTACTTGTCATTTGAATTCTTGTAATAAGATGATTTCTTAGATATCTATCCAAAAAAAAATAAAAAAATGAGTATCTTCCATGTGGATTCTATTCCCTTTTTGTAATAGTTGTCATGTGCTCATCAAATTATGTTTTAGGCCAACAACATAATATACATCAGACATAACTTTTTTCTCCCCCTATTTAGTTAAGATGTCAATACTTCCTTTACCTAAGACAATGACTTGGATATTTGTTCGAAGTGTAACTTTAGTTTGAACTGATTTATCCAAACTAGAAAACAGTTCTAAGTTTCCTGTCATGTGATTATTGCATCGTGAGCCTAAATACCATATGCCACATGGACTTTCTTGAGCAACATTTCATTCAAATGATGATACTATATGAATTACTTCAATGCGCACCATAAACATAGGACTTTAGGGAGTGTTTGCCTTGTTTGAATGATATTGACTTTGCTTGTTCTGATTATACTATCTCTTCCTGCATTCATATACATAATGCTCATACTTTTTACAGTAATGGCACTGAATATTTGATTTATCAAATATCTAACCACTTGACTGACTGGTATTTTGATTTTTACCTCTACCACCAGTATTTGCAGGACTGTTACTGCATCCACCTCTAGAAGAACTCTTTCCTCTGCCTCTAGAGTTGGCTATCCCCCTTCCTCTTCCGCAACTTATAGATGACTGTGTGGAAAATGCATTTTCTAATGACATATTTGATCTATTCAATATGTGTTCATGATTAATGAGGGAGGCTTGTAGCTCATCTAGACTAAATGGACTCACGTCATTGTTCTCTTCCAAAGTCACAACAAGAGGATCAAATTTATGAGGAAGACTCTTAAGTACCTTCTCAACAACCTTTATATCCTCTATGGTTTCTCCATGAGACTTAATCTGATTTATCAGGACAATAACAAGGGTGTAAAAAGATTCTACTGAAATTGTGTCTTTCATTGATAGAGTTTCAAAATCTCTTCTAAGAATTTGTAATTTTGAAGTCTTGACTTTGTCCATACCTTGATAAGAAGTTTTTAATATGTCCCATGCTTCATTAGCTTGCTTCAATGATGCTACTCTTGGGAGTATGCTCTCATGCATGGCTTGATGTATGTAAAACATTGTTTTTCCATCCTTCTTCCTTTGATATTTCAAGGCATCCTCCTCATATTGTGTGAGAGAATTGTATGTTGTCTGATCTGTTGGTTCCACATAGCCATTTTGAACTATCTCCAATACATCTTGTCCCCGAAATAATTCCTTCATGGTCAAGGACCATAACTCATAATTTTTGAAGCCATGATTTCACCTTAAAACAAAATTGCTACTCTTGAAATCTACTCTGATAAACATGCTTGAATACCTGATCTTGGATCTACAATGCACATAATTTTTAGAGCTCAACATAGTAATAAAGACCATGCCATTAAATTCTTCATCGATGAGCTCTCAGGACTTACCACATAGTTTCAAAACCACGTTGTAAACTGTGTGCTATGATGATAACACTTAACAAAGTAACTTCTGAAATAAAATTAGCATTGTGCTACACTTAGTACATAGTCTCACATGTATACTTTTAGTGAAGATTCAAGAACATATAAAGCTAACTTAAGCTTGTGCAGAAAAAGAGAGAATGTGTTTTCAAAGTGTTTGAATGCAACAAAACTCAAAAATACGCATAAGTATATTAACATACATATACATGATATATTACCAACTTGAATACTGAGCGTGATTACAGATTGAGAAACTGTGTAGAGATTCGTGATCCAGGTGGATATCAGTGGCCACCCACCTTTTCCAACTGGCTCAAAATAGTTTTCTGGCAATTTTGGTAATTTATTATTTTTAGCAGTTTTTCGAGTCCTGAACTTTCGGAGCCATTTTGAGGCCCTAAACGACGCTTTTTGAGAAAACGGGGAGCAACATGAAAGTTTATTTGGGAAGTTCCTTTGTATTCCTCGGATAGATATTTCCAACGGGCTATCGTGCACCTAAAACGGAGATCGTATGAAAAAGTTACGACCTCGGGAAGTTGATGTACTAACTTACCCAACCGGGGCCCACATGACTTTTGGCACTTCATCTCCTAGGGTTACGTTTTTGGATGTATAGGGTTTTTGACATTCCTGTTTATTGTAAAAGGCCTTCAGAGCCTCATTGTAACCATATTCTTGTGAATGAGCGCAGTCATCACATCTCTTCTCAGAGATAAACCGCCACCATTCTAGCAAGTTTGTTTTCCGCTGCATTTTACAGTTTCAGCTTATTTCCTTATTGAATAGAAAACCAGTTTTACTGTATCTCTGTTATTCTGTGTTAAGCATCTATTAATAATCTGTAATCATTTTGTTTTGCTCATAAAATTTGTATCAATGGTATCATAGCGGTATGCTCCTTGTCATCTTAACGCATGTCCCCCATGAGGTCAGAGTACAAATAATTCGATCTCGAGCTTGTTTCTCTTGAGGACAAAAACTCTCGCATGCCCAAGCGACCTCTCATGTCAGGAGAAAAGAAAGATGGCAGGACAGGAGATCCTTTCAAAATGTTGCTTGAGGAATCCCTCACGCAAAAAAATAACGAGATGATGGATAGTTTCACGCAAATCCTTCGGTGGCTACCAACAGGGGACACATCTTCTTCGAGTGGAGGCGTCGCCCCCTTCAAGGTACAAAGCAACTTTGATATTCATGTATTTGAAGGTCATAGAGATGTAGATGTTGTAGACAAGTGGCTGAATCTACTAGAAGGGTATTTTTCTGTCCATAACTTTTTCGAATAGAGAAAAGATTACTTTTGCACTCCTCAAAGCCATTCCCCATGTCAAATATTGGTGGGAAACTTTCTGTGAGAAAAAGGAAACATAGGAACCCTCATTATTTATAGTCACGACCACCTGGGAATCCTTCAGGGATGCTATTAAGGACAATACTACACTGTCAGAATTTATGACGACTTGTATACCAAATGGACCACACTGTGGAAAGAAAGAGACCAAATAGTGCCAGAGTTCACAAATATCTTCCATACCTTGCGCACCAAGCTGGGTATCAAATATTTGGAGTGACATCTAGTGCTCAAGTATCGTGGTGCTATGGATAGATACATCTAGACCGAAATGTAATTTCTGGACATCTCGTCTTTTGGTGCGGCCTACCGATATGTCATCAAAATCGAGCAGAAGCTCAAACAAAAGACGCGACAATTTGGTCCTAGGAACCCCTCACAACAAAATCTAGGAAAGGGCGGCCCCAACCCATAGAACAAAGGACAGAGAAAAGATGGACAGTATCAGGACAACTAGTCCAAGCCGCAAGAAATGAAGGACACCAAAAATACAAAGAAAGATACCGGGAAGTGGTGCGACTTCCATAAAAGCCCTTGGCATAACACTATTGATTTCCACTCAAAGAAATGGTTGGTGGCCAAGGTGAAATCCTCTGAATTAGATGCGGGTTCTGACTCTGATTCAGAACCAGAAAGGGGAAGATGGATCATTGACGTGGAACCCAGTGCCACCGTTGCTACCACCAAGCTCCAGACTGATGAACCAGATGAGCCAGAAGAAGGAGAGCGCCTCTTCAATTCACAGATGTGGGTAAATGGCACCCCACTGCACTTCATTGTTGATATCAATAGCTAGAAGAACCTCATCTTAGCAGAGATTTTCAAGCGACTAAACCTGCTGAAAATACCGCACCCACAACCCTACACCATTGGATGGCTCCGCCAAGAAAACAATCTCCGCGTCAGCCAACAGTGATGACTGTCGTAAGACATCAAGCCCTTCAAATATGAGGTATTGTGTGATGTTGCTCCTCTTGAAGTTTGTGATGTTCTTTTGGGCCAACCTTATTTATGGAAAGGTCATGTTGTATACGAGTCTAGGCCTCGTAGTGTTATTATTACTTTGAACAGGAAATTGTACAGGATACCCGAGGCAGTCCCACCTAGTGCTATTTCCTTGATATTTGTTAAGCAATGCAGGAAGGTCATCTCTCAGACGGGGAATTTTGTCTTCTTCATGATTCTCTCTCAGAATGAGCGAAAGATCACAGCCACATCTAGGGTCTCTGCGACCGACCTATCCACACAGCAAAAGCAAGTAGATAAGTTCGTGGAAGAATACTAGGATATCTTCAACTCACCTATCAGGGTACCTCTACACTGTCAGTTCAAGCACCCCATCAATATGACCCCTGACGCACTGCTACACAAAGGGCCAGTCTATCGCCACTCTTTGTTAGAGAATGAGGAGATCAAGCGACCAATCCAAGAACTGCTCCACAAGGGGCACATCCATCCGATCTCATCACCTTGCGGGAGCCCAATCGTGTTGGTACAAAATAAATATGGAACCTGATGACTCTGCATTGATTACTGGGCTTTGAATAAAATCACAGTCAGAAATCGATACCCGATTCCCCGAATCGACGACCTCCTTGATCAACTCACAGGGGCCAAATACTTTAGTAAGATTGATCTGAAGTATGGCTACCACCAGGTCCTAATAAAACAGACAGATGTTTGGAAGACCACCTTCAAGTCAAAGGAAGGCCTTTTTGAATGGTTGTTCATGCCCTTTGGTTTGACAAATTCCCAAGCCACTTTCATGAGGATGATGGGCGATATCCTACAACCATTCACCAATAATTTTGTAGTGGTGTATCTAGATGACATTCTCATTTACAACAAGACTTGGGCATAACACTTGCAGCATATTCAACAGGTTTTGCACACCCTGCGCTAGCACAAGCTATATGCCACCTTGGAAAAATGATCCTTCGACATGGATAGAGTCCATTACCTAGGCTACATCGTTGATCAACATGGCATACATGTGGATCCAGCCAAGATCCAAGTCATATGTGATTGGACAGCCCCAACCACACTCACTGAGCTTCAGAGCTTCTTGGGCCTTGCCAATTTCTACCACAAGTTCGTGTTAGGATTCTCCCATATTGCATGGGCCCTTAGCCAAATAACCAGGGGTGGTGGTAAGGAGAAATTTGTGTGGGGTCAGTCCCAAAAAAAAGCGTTTGATGATTTGAAGCAACGCTTATGCTCAGCCCCAGTAATTTCACTACCAGACCTGTAACAACCCTTTGATATCGAGACAGATGCTTCAGACTATGTTGTGGGCGTCGTTCTCACTTAGCACAGCCACCCCGTGGCCTATCATAGTGAGACACTATTAGATTTTGTCTGTAAGTACCCTACTTACGACAAAGAAATGCACTCCATTGTGCAAGCTTGCCACCAGTGAAGACATTACATTCTTGGGAAGGAGACATTCATCCACACTGATCATAAGCCACTACAGTTCATGCAGACACAAGGTAAATTGCAGAATGACCACCATCAAAAGTGGTCCACATACTTGCAACAGTTCCACCTCAACATCAAGTATAAAATAGGAAGCACCAACCACGTCGTTGATTGCCTCAGCAGACCGCTAGTCGCGACACTCACCATGGCGCTAGACTCTTGCGGCCATGAGACCTCTGTATGGCCCCAACTCTATGAGACAGACCCAAACTTCTCCACCACCTACCAAATGTTGTGTGCAAATGCAGTTGTCGATAATTTCCATCTTCAGGATGGGTTTTTGTGTCGTCTGGGCCATATTTGTGTTCCATCAAGTGAGCAAGCAAAGATGATTTGGGAAGCCCACTACAGTCGGGTTGCAGGACACTTCAACGTCGAAACGACAGTGGTGATGCTATAGAAACATTTCTACTGGCTAAAACTTCGACAGGAGGTCAGCAAGTATATCAGGTCTAGCACTGCCTACACTATTGTCAAATCGGCCACTAAGAAACAAGGTCTGTACACCCCTCTTCCTACTCCTGACAGGCCATGGGAATCCATATCAATGGACTACATGTTGGGCCTCCCGTCCACCAAGTGGAGAAATGACTGTGTTTTTGTGGTTGTTGATTGCTTTTCTAAGATGGCGATTATGGTTTCCTGCAAGACGAGAATCACAGCAGAGGCCACTGCCAAGCTCTTCTTTGAACGAGTCTGGGTACATTTTGGAATCCCATAAACCATTGTCTCAGATTGAGACAATCGATTTCTCAGCACATTCTAGTCGAGCTTCTAGTCACTCCTGGACACCAAGCTCACCAAATCCACGGCCTTCCACCCCCAGACAGATGGCCAAACCGAGGTCGTAAATATAATGATTGTGCATATCCTGCGCATGTATAATTCCGAGCACCCTCGCACATGGGATGAGAGACTTCCCTATGTCCAACATAGCTACAACCGAGCCCTGTATAGCTCAATCGGTCACAACCCCTTTCAGGTGGGGTTGGGATTCCAACCATTGGGTCCCATAGATGTTGCACTTCCCCTTGCGGTCACCTTAACCGACTCATCTCCTACTCCAACTGAAGCTGAAAAATCCACCTGGTTCATTGAGCAGATCCATCACATCCGCCAACAGGTTTAGGATATCCTACATAAATCCAATGACAAGTACAAGCAGTACCATGATCAACATCGGGTGCCACATAAGTTTTAGGTGGGCGACAAAGTTTGGTTTCACTTGTAGAAAGAACGCCTTACAAGACCCCATCGAAAGCTTCACCCAATCTATTATGGACCATACACCATCACCAAGGATGTGGGGGATAATTCTTTTGAGCTCAACATTCCTCCTTTCCTTGGCCTACACCCACTATTCAACGTGGATCTCCTTCGACCTTATTTCCCACCATTATTGAACATCCCAGAAGTAGCAGAACAACTGACACCAACAGAGCTCAACCTTGACTGCATACAACAGGCATTCAATGATGAGATTGTAGAGACACAGATCAAGGGCACTCGACAACAAAGGATCCAACTTTATCGAGTCGTCAAAGCATGACAACTCCTGCACCAAGGCAGGTGGCTCACTAGGGGCCAAATTCAACAGAAATTTCATCATCTGAAGGGGGAACTCAATGCAATGGAGATTGTTGCTTCCTAAGGAGGGAGGAATGATCCAGGTGGATATCGGTGGCCACCCACCTTTTCCAACTGGCTCAAAACAGTTTTCTCACAATTTTGGTAATTTACTATTTTTAGGAGTTTTTCGGGTCCTGAACTTCCGGAGCCGTTTTGAGGCCCTAAACGATGTTTTTTGGAAAAACGGGGAGCAAAATGGAAGTTCTTTAGATGATGCTCACACAAAATTTGTATTCCTCGGATAGATCTTTCTAACGGTTTATCGTGCACCTAAAACGGAGATCGTATACAAAAGTTACGACCCTGGGAAGTTGATGTACTAACTTACCAAATGGGGCCCACATGACTTTTGGTGCTTCATCTCCTAGAGTTAGGTTTTTGGATTTCTAGGGTTTTTGACATTCCTGTTTATTGTAATAGGTCTTCAGAGCCTCATTGTAACCATATTCTTGCGAATGAGCACAGTCGTCACATCTCTTCTCAGAGATAAGCCGCCACCATTCTAGCAAGCTTGTTTTCCATTGCATTTTACAGTTTCAACTTATTTACTTATTGAATAGAAAATCAGTTTTATTGTATCTCTGTTATTCTGTGTTAAGCATCTGTTAATAATCTGTATTCATTTCGTTCTACTCATAAAATCCGGATCACTTCGGTTCCACAAACTTTTACAAACTTCCAGAAAAAAAACGGAGCTTATGCTCTCAGACTTCTTCGACTCCCTTCGCTGCTATTGTTGCTTCTAACTATCAACTATTTCATTTCTTCTCTCTGTATTTTTGTATAGACTCTTTACAGACTCGGAAAATAAATAGATTAAGACTGAGACTTCTTGTAGAAGTAAACCAACTTAAACATTTAAGACAACAATAAATTCGAGTGACTCTGTCTACATAACAAAGCTTGAGAAAGATAAAAATCGACTCATTTAATAGCGCTCATGCTAACACTCTTGCTTGTCGTGTCTGACTAAGTAACACTCTTTCTTTCTGTGACAGATAGAGTTGGCGTAAGCGTAAAGGTCACGACTTATAATTAATATTTCCAACATCATCATGATTTAACCAGAGAAGCTAGCAAACCAATCGACATTCCAGAGATTGATTAACATTGAACGTCGTCCAAATTACAACACTACTAACAATAATTGAATGATGAATATTAATTCTGAGCTGAAGACTCATAAGGGTTTCCCAAATATTTATAATAATGAAGGGAGGTCAAGGGTCCTTTGATCACCGACTTGTGCATATTCATATGAACACCTGCAACTCCAATGTCCTCCAATTCACAATTGTTTGACTCCATGTAAAGAATGGTGGTGTCTTGTTTCGATAGCCTAGTTCAAATTGAAATGTTCATCACTACCGACTACCTCAAAAAATTGGGCCAACGCTCTATCGATCTCATTTCGTGCAAATGATCTCCAGATCCCTCAAGATCAGAAGTCTTGGAATTATTGTCTCCCACCTCCTCTAGGTGTATGTGGGCCAAACCCTTGATGACACCTGCTTGGAATTTAAGACTATCCACATGTTTCCTCTAATGAACTCGCCGATACAAATCTTTCGAACATGTAAGATCTTTACCTTTAAATTAAGAAATCAACATCCACAAAGTAGTTAATGGACTATGATAAAATATCCGACATAGGCTACTTCCGAGTCTATAAATCGTCCTTTATTATCATGTTTTCTTATTGGTATGATTTAAATCTTGTGCATCTTTAAGAAACAAAAACGGCTTTATGATCACGCAATAATCCAAGTTCTCTGCACTCGCAAATATATTATTTTAAACTTATATAATTTATATTAAATGTAATTATGATTTTATTTTAAATTTATATAAGTTATATAAAATGTAATTATAACTTTATTGTAACAAGGGATTTATGGTTTTCTCTTCCACAAAATGGTTTTGGATAGATGGTTCAATTATTTAAGACTTTTTTATCAACAAAATTCTTTTGGATTGTTCAATTAGTTAACTAGTTGCATCTCACTATACACATAATACTCTAGATTCTAGCTTCATTTTAAGTTTTAAGTGTTCAATTTTTTTTAGTATTTAAAGTTTTTTTTTTTATCTTTTTAGATGTTAGATATATCTTGAGTTAAGATGGATTTAAATTGATATTGGTTATAATATAGTTGTATGGGATGATAAAATACTATCTTTGAAATGTATATGACTTTGAGATACCACCCATTATGCATGCATACTTTTAACACACATGCTCACATAGTGAGATTCATCTTAGCGTGATCTTTTAAGCACCCAAAAATTTAAGGACCTAAATTAGTATTGGTTATACTATTTGTATGGATTAACAAAGGAATATTTTTTAAATGAGCACGACTTTGAGATACCACTCACCATGCATGCATAATTTTGAACTTTTCATAAGTATGGATCTATTTCAATTATTAGTTGATATTTTTCTTCCAAGAAAAAAATTGTAACTTTATTTTCAAGATGAATAAGTTACATTTTGAATGTGCCAGGGTACCATTCAAAAGAAAAGGATGGTAAAAGAAAATGAGAGAAATCCACCTAATATATCTTATACCATCGACCTTATAGAAAAACAAAACCTAGAGGGCATTGATTCCACGACAAATATCAAGTCCATATGATATTACAACTCAAAAACAATCCCATGATTATCAAGAGGGGAATAAATTCCCCATAGTTCTCTAAATTAAAAACCAAATCATTAACATTAGTAGTATAGTCAGTTTAGAAGAAGAAGGGAACAAAATCCCCAACCCCCCTATGCTCCTATAACATAATATTTTCCACCTATCCACTAATAACCTATTTTGGCAATGCATTAACATGGGTGTCAAGTTCTCTATACAATAGTAGAAGCCAATATGAATGAATTGAGTAGCGACAATTTCGATATGATCTAGAGTGGGGCCTAGGGATAGGACTTGTAGGTGCCATTTACCCACTTTGACACTAACTTGTAATCTCCAATCTTGCAGCCTATCAATATTTTTGTTAAGATCCAGATTCAGTAAAGATTTCAATGCATGGTGATTTTCTCAATTATTACTTCCTCTATCAACCCCCAACTTAAAAGGAAGACTAGAACCATCAACCAAATACATAAATCCACCAACACGGCATTGGGATAGGTTGTTTAACTATCCCTATCAAAGAAATCCCATTCTTTGGACTTGTCTATCTCTATAACTACGGCTAGGGAGTTTTTCCTTACCTTTTTTCTTAATGTCATATTAGATATATTTTATTTGATGGAAAACTTCCAAAGGAGAGAAATCGAGATCAAATAAAAGAATAACATTCCTAGTAAGCCACAAACCCCAAGAGACAATCAAAGGTAAATCCTTATGATTAGCTACAACATGTTCTTCCATCCATTTTTTGTATCCCTCAACAAGGGATCAAGTTTCCCACAACCCTACACTACTTGATAAAGTGTTTATTTTTTTTATCAAACCTTTTTAGTAGAGGGAAATCCATAAGGATGTGTTTAATTGTCTTCTCATCAACTTTACACATAACATAGAATGTTAGCCCCTATTATGCCCTTTTTCCAAAATATCCCAACTAAGAATCTTGTTTCTCAAATCCAACCAAAAAAATATCCCATATACCACCACTAAAGGGTATGTTTATGTAGGGCATTGATGCTGGTAAGTGATATTGAACTAGTTTTTTTTTTTTTGTTTATGTGGGTGTAGAAAATATTTTCTACCACAAGCATGTGTAATTTTTTTCCACCTATTCTTCATGAAATTTAGTAAAATTCTACTAGTGAAGCCATTCTAGTTTTCTTTAACTTATATGAGCAAGGCACACTTTATTTTTCTTAAATTTTCTATGATCCAATATACTGGTTTTCAATTTCAATAAATATTTGACAGTTTAATACTCATTCATAGATGCAGAAATAAAACTTAACTTATAAATGGAAACACATTGAATCATTTAACTAATACTGGTGCAGAAAATAGGAAAGTACAAACGCATTCAATGACATAAATATTTCCGGGAAATGCCCCTGGAAAAAACCCCAAAGGAAAAACAGTTCAAATGAGAAATTTTATTATGAGCTCATAAATAATAATTTTGGAAATTACAATAGTAATTTTTAGCTAATTAAATGAATTGTACTTATCTCAAATATTATTCCCACCTATTAGGATTTTGTTGGAAACTCCCTCGATTTGCATGCCTAGGTTTCTATATGGATGTACAACCTTCTTACTTAGAAAATCATGCCTTGAAATATGTGGCATACTTATGTACGTTACAATACTATGTATGTATTTACTACAACAACAACCCACCTCGATTCCTATGCCAAATGCACCTCGATTCTTGTGCCAAATGAACCTCAATTTTCGTGTCAAATCTAAGCCTCTATTTTTGTGCACGGTTGTAGCTGTATGATCAAAAAAATAAATGTTGTGCAACCTTCATAAACCCAATTTTATTGACTATAATTAATGTTGAAATTTACCTTGGGACATGCCACATTCTTGTCTTGGAAAGTGTGCCTTCATTGTTGCAAACAATTTCTTCTCTTCTTCTCCAAGCTCTTCCCTCAAAATGTCTCATTGAAAAATGTAATGTCTTTTCCATTTTTCTCCTTATCTCTTCATGAGGAAGTTAGGAAGTTATTTTAGAACTAATGGATGAGATTAAATCCTAACCCTCTCAAGATCTATGATTGTGTTTTAATCTCTCATTAACACAACATAAGAATCAATTTATCCCTCATAAATTAAAAAGTCACTTAAACTTTATAAAATAAATTAAGTCACTTAAAATTTATAAAATAAAGTTTATGCCTAGGGAACATTTTATGTCCTCCCCATGCTAAGAAATCAAACACATTAAGAATAACTCTTGAGCTACAAAAATCAACACTCCCTCTTAGCAAGGATGGTACTTTTGGTAGCACCTCCTCCATGATAAATCATGTCCTCTACCTCTATAGTTTCTCCCTCTGAACTGGAAGAACCTGCTCCCTATGAACTGGAAGACCATTCTACCTCTATTGTTGAACTATGATCAAGATACGTATGCTCCTCCTCCATCAGTGTCATCTCATACTAGCTAAGTCTCCTGACAGTACTGGAATAAGCCTCGCAACCATCTATCATTGATACAAACACTATCTATGAATCCAATAACCCACTAGATCCAATCACAGGTTATCCTAACAACTTGCATAATCTCTCATATTTGACACCAAGCACTATTTGTGTTTCCATAGTATCTCCCTCTGGATATATGAACACTTATCTATGATGGAACACAACTCCACATCCCCCATCCTCCAAAGTTGACACTGAGAGAAAATTTACATTCATATTTAGAAAAAACAACACATGTGCCACCTCCATAAATCCTCCTAACTCTAGTTGGAATCTCACACATCCAACCCCTTTCACTACATGCATGGTTCTAGTCTCACAATCCATGTGTCAGTTTAAGTCTATTTCTCAAAAATTAAGGAACATCAACCTCATTCCCATCATGTGACGAGATGCACCATTGTCTAGAAACCATGCTTCAATGTCCTCGTACACTATACAACCATTTCCTAAAAGACAAGTCATTAGAGAGAATTCCTTTGTGAACCTCTCAACAAAATCATCAACCTCAGCTGATGTTGCTACCTGTGCATTTTATGTTGCTACATGTTCATCCTTCTTTCCATTATTCTTGTTTGTACATTGACTAATGTAGTGGCCAGTCTTATGACATGAAAATAATTTTACTTTGCTCATGTCTTTCTTAATACTGCCTTTTCTCTTTCCTATAAGAGAAACAATCTTTTCATCCTCTTCACCCTTATGTGAGCTTGCATGCAAGTATCCTCTCTGAGTCTCCTCCTGGACAAAATCATTCCATCAAAGATCCTACTTCAAAAAATTATCCCGTGCCACGATCCCCTCAACATGTATTTCCCACGGTCACCTACAGTCTCTCCAACTGCATCTAGCTCATCATTAACTTGAGTTATCTTAGTGAGGTATGATGTAACTATATCATTTTTTTTCATCTTGATACTTTTTGGTTTTTCTCTTCATACCATATTTTTGTTCTCGTTTGAACTTTGATATAACTTAGTTAAATATTCCCACATCTCAAAGGCATTATTTTTCCCTGTCACATGTGGAATAACCCACAACTCATATTCGTCCAACAACAATATTATCAACTATGAACCACAACTCATATTCGTCCAACAACAATATTATCCTCTCTTTCCATGGGACAAAATTTCTTGCCCCATCCAATCTATCTTCAACCCTCAAACATGTAGCCATATGAATTTCTTAATTGATAACAAGGCCAACCCTCTTTTTGGTGAACAACCTATAACTCTCTTGCAAACCCTTGTGTCTTTCTTGTTTGGTTTCCCCTCTCAGTATCAATGCTCTGATACAATGTAAATTTTCTATGACCCAATATACTGGTTTTAAATTTTAATAAATATTTCATAGTTTAATACTCACTCATAGATGAAAAAATAAAACTAAACTTATAACTGGAAACACATTGAATCATTTAAATGATATTGATGTAGAAAATAGGAAAGTAAAAACACATTCAATGACACAATAATTTATGGGAAATTCCCTTGGGAAAACCCTGAAGGGAAACCAGTTCAAATGAGAAATTTTATTATGAGCTCATAAAGAATAATTCTGGAAATTACAATAGTACTTTTCATCCAATTAAATGCACTGTACTTATCTCAAATATTGTGCCCACAACCTAGGAATCTATGTCAAACTCACCTGATTTTTGTGTCTAAATTCTTGTATGGTTGCATAGCCTTCTCACTAAAACAATTATGCCTCGAAATCCATGCCAGAATTATGTACGTTATAGTTCTATGTACGTATTTATTATAGTAGAAACCCACCATGATTTTTGTGCTAAAGGCACCTCGATTTATATGCCAAACCTTAGCCTCGATTTTTGTGCTTGGTTGTAGTTGTACGAACAAAAAAATAAATGATGTATGGCCTTCACAAACCCAGTTGTACGACCTGTAATTAATGTTGAAATTTACCTTGGGATTCATGCCACCTTCTTGTCTTGGAAAGTGCGCCCTCGCTACTGCAACAAATTTCTTCTCTTCGTTTCCAAGCTCTTCCCTCAAAATGTCTCATTGAAAAATGTAATGTTTTTTCCCTAGTTCTATGTTTTATCTCTTCATGAGGAAGTTAGGAAGTTATTTTAGATCTAATGGATGAGATTAAATCCTTTCCCTTTCAATATCTACCATTGTGTTTTAATCTCTCTTTGAAACAACTTAGAAATCACTTTATCCCTCATAAATTAAAAGTCACTTAAACTTTATAAAATAGAGTCTATGCCTAGGGGCCATTTTATGTCCTCCCCATGCTAAGACATCAAACACATGAAGAATACCTCCCGAGCTGCAAAACTCAACACTTTTTACACCCACTATTATAACATCCTAATGTTCTCAAGACTTGAAAAAAATGAGAATGGATCTTAGGAAGTACATGATGCAAAAATATAAAGCAATATTCAACGAGAAAAAGGATGATTCCACTGCCAAAGAAAAATTTTGAGAGTTACAAGATACAATGTGAAGTAAGTTAGCAGATAACCCTCACTATGAGCATTCTCCGTGGATAGAAGAAGACAAGTGGGTAAGTATAAGAGCCAATGCAAGGTTATTTGATAATATCCTATTGAGTAATGTTTCTATGATTCTCCC
The DNA here is from genome assembly GCA_009831015.1 of Picea engelmannii. Lineage (NCBI taxonomy): Eukaryota > Viridiplantae > Streptophyta > Pinopsida > Pinales > Pinaceae > Picea > Picea engelmannii. The sequence continues at coordinate 411,513 of ML781306.1, forward strand.
TTCTGTGAATATTGGTGAGTATTCCATCTTCTTCCATGGTAATTATGATATAACCCTTCTTGTCTTTCTTGAAAACTTTCATGGTAATGAGGATGTTGAAATAGTTTCATCTTCAATGGTTTCCCTTCATTCTACACATCCATATCATCAATCATTTTTTAGAGACAATGCCATTCTCTATCCTTTGTGCTTGGGCTTTAACTACTCTATCCTTTGAGATAATACCATCATACTTAACATGTACATCCTCAAGTTGGAGCTCAACTTATTCAAGCATTTTAGTGGTGACCTTCTTGAATATTGTCTTCTTTCTCTTTTTGAAGCTGTAATGTGATGCCATCTATCAAATTATTATGTGTTATTCAATTCTTCTTTCATTTCTTCTTTGATATCATCAACATCTAGGAATTTTTCAACAATTTTTTATTTTATTTCTTCACTACTAATCTTTGATTATACATCTTGTTGACACATTTTCACATTCTTAACATCATTAATAAGTTCTTAGTCATGTTTACAAAACCAATTGAATTCTTCACTTTTATTTTTCAATTCCCCCCTTGACTCACTCTTTGCCTATTTTTTAAACTTGTTAAACTCCTTATTGAATTCTTCATTAAGGTATTGTGTCTTTGATAACCCATCACCCTTTTTCTTGATCTCTTGATTTAATTACTTATTATCTTTTTGTAATTTCAAAAGCTATGCTTTAACTTCATTGAATTCATCTTCAATTATATGCATATTTTTCTCATGGATCCATCTATTTGAAAACAATGCTTCAAATTCTTCTCATGTGGTGTTTCATATGGTATATTCATCAAGAATTTTCCACCACTTAGAGGCTCACCCTAAAAAGAAAAGAAAGAAAAATTAATAATAATAATAATAATAATATTTTACCATCCTCAACCAATCCATGTGATTTATTTCATTTGTATCTCCATCTCCCATAAATGTAAACATTTCCATTGATTTTGATTTAGGGTCTACGTAGAAACCATTATATTCTAACTCCCAAACCTTCAATTTATATCCCAATTAATTATGATTATTTTTCCAATATATTTTATGGTGTTTTCTATTTCCAATGGATTTTGAATCACTTTAATTAGACCTCCCAATCAAAAGTTATGCTAATTTTAAGTTATCTTAACTTTTAAAACCTTCATTTGTATATTGTCATGTTGTCTGACCGTGCACTTGATGTAACTATGAAATTTAAACACCTATGAGTCTAAAAATTTAAAATTTATTATCCTCAAATGTCTTCTCTACAATTCCATAAGTTTTACCAAATTCTGACACACCAAGAGAAATTTATGGTAATTTCCCCAAACCTTGTTGGTTTTGTCCCTTTCATGAGAGCGAACTCATACAACCTTCTATGTGTCCAATTTTAGATATGCTTCTGAAATTTTGACCTCAAATAATACGGTCCATATTTTTTCCAATGCAACTAGTGGCCCTTAATTTGGATCTCTCCAGGGTTAGACATCACTATTTTACTAAGAAGGCTTATTTGAGACCGATTTCAAGACTAAAAAAAACCCTAACTTTCATAGCTTGTAACATGAAAAGTATAGAGAACCAAAATATGAAAGTTTTCCACAATATACTATGTTGTGTCCTTTAAGAACCCTAAAAATTTCACTATCTGGAAATTCCCCAAGAAAATGTTAGATAAAAAATAGTAGGATGACTTTTTTTGAAGGAGATAACTAAGGACTATATGCATTGATACCAAATGTTATGTACCAAATGATTATGATATCAATTACCCCATTACATATAAATTTAACCTCATATATGCCTCCCTTTGGGTCATATAAATGGTGATCATTCATGGTTGTAGTAGCTCAACAATGTTGGTTATTCATCAATGATGTTAGGATACTACAACCATGAATCATTAGTGTTGTCGGGATTGGACTCAAGACCATTGAAAACATTGCTTTGCATCATTGCTAGTGTTTCCTAAAGGATATAATTGAATACTTGTGGGATGGGATGGGGTTTCATTGAAAAATGTAGTCCCTAATGTCAATATATTGATGTTAAGGATGTCACCATGATTTTCCTAGTGTTGATATATCAATGTTAGGGACATTGTTTTGATTTCCCTACCATCGATTTATTGAAATTTCTTACATTGTTACTATTTAAACAATGTCTAAATCCTATTTCCATTCAATGTGGACTATGGGGATTTCCCATCTATTTAATGATCTTACATAATGTCTATTTAATGATGTTTCAATGAAAGACAGTTAGCAAACACATGTTAACATATCAACTAATATGATTCTTACCCCTTAAACTTGAATCATAAACAATTTGTCAAAAAATTTCAATATTTCATTCAATATCAAAACCCTTAAGATAGGGAAACACCCTATAATAAATTTTTATGGAAGGAATCCACTTTTTCTCTCTTGTGTCTTTGAGAGGGAAACCTCCTAATGAGTGAAGCTACAACACAATATATTCCAAAACATACTCCACAAGGAGAAATCTATCATCTTTTTATAGTTGTGTAGATAACTCTAATCATGTCTTAACTACCCAATGGACCTTATTTAATGAGGCCCCATTACATATATTAAATACTAACTACCTAGTAGGATTTATTTAATAATAACCAACATAGTGGACCTAGTCCACCTTACATTGAATTACCACCATAGCTACACTATGATTACTCTAATGGCCCCTTTGTCCTCAACACTTGTAGTGAGGATGTACAATAATAAGCTAGGGTCCTATGTATGGGTGTTGATTGCAAGGATAAAGTAGTTCAAGGAACTAGGGTTCCATGTACAAGTGATGAACACAACATCAAAGTAACTAGGGTCCCATGTGAAATAACTAGCTTAAATGTGTTGATTAAGGTTGGTTGTCATTGATGTCAACTCTTGAAGAAAGCCCCGCAGCACAAAGGTTTGGGTAATGGACCCAATATTGTTTGATGTAAAGATGACTCATTATTGTCTTGTCATGGTTGATAAGAAGTAAAGATGGATGAACTCCAAAGTGGTCCCCTTATGGTGAAAGCCCTCACGAGAAGACGCTTTGTGGAGTAAGAGAACCCATGCTTATTTATGGAATAATGAGATGAAGGACAATGAATTTGTCAGGTAAACTATCCTAGATGGATATTTCTTATCATTACATTTCTGTTGGTATGTGGAACGTCACATAAATCCTCACGGTTAGAGAGTTATGGCCATGAGAAGTTGGAGACCCCGGGTTTGGGTAATGGAAGCAAGTTTGTTTGATAGATAACAGTATGAGTTATGATATATTTTTAGATAATACTATTCTATATGGATATTACATGTCATTCCATTTCTAGTGGTATGTGTAACATCACATAACTCCTCACGATTTGAGAGTTATGGCCTTATGAAGTTGGAGGACCCTCATATGTGATCTAGAATCCCCAAAAGGTCAAAGTAGTCAAAGTGGTTTAAGAGATTTTAAAAGGTAAATAATAAAGTGAAGTAATGAGTGTATTATAATTCAAAGTGAATACAAAATAAATTATTTCAATAATAAATTTAATGGAGAAATT
>ML781307.1:8532-25160 GCA_009831015.1 Picea engelmannii
ACAACTGCACAACAACAACAAAAAGCTGCAGAAAATTGGTGAAGGCAATTTGTATGAGAAAAGTGAGGATGAAATTGTAGATGTATACAAACAACAGTTGTAGATCTAGTTAGTTTCTTGAGATCTTGTACTATGTATGTTCGCAATTCTGTTACAAATGTTGCTTGGGTTGTGTGAAAGATCCTATCTTTAACATATATTTTCTTTGTTATATTTTTGAAGAGCATAAGTGGAAATTTCCCTTTATGAAATTGTTGTTCCATTGAGGAAAACAAATTTGAATAGGTGTCGAACAATTGCAGCTACAACATGTAACAATGCAATAGTTGTGTAACATAACCAAGATACATGGACATGTGAAAGTAAAGGACAAAAATGGATATGGAGAATGGTACCATTGCCTTGTCCTTGTCTGACTCTCCATATTTTATATGGAGAAAGTGTTGCAAGCCAAGTTTTCCTGCGAGTGTGACAGTTTCACCAATGGTTCTGATTGGGTAAGTGTCATTTCTCTATGCAAGTTGGTTGATTTTTGTGTTCGGGATGAAACGATATTCTGAACAAATCGTGGGAATTTTTTCCCCAATACTTGTTTCGTTGAGCGATATAATCCGATCACAATCACCATAGTCATATACTGTTTTGGGAAATATATTAAAATTTGTAATGGATATCCCGTTACCTGGCAATATCTTTTATGCATGTTTCTAAACAAGTTGTGTGGGAATAGTCAATGTGACTATCATTAGGGCTTCGTTGTCTGTCATGTCTACATGCATAATGGATCTAGTTTTGTTTTCCTTGTCAAAGTAGGTTTTATAGACGACCATTATGTCCCCGATGAACACTTGTCCAATTCAGCGGCTGTACAATCCCTCTATTGATAGTATTTTGGGTGTTATAAGTTTAGACCTGGTGACATCTTTTGAACATGAAAAGTAATGTGAATGGTAGTCTGCATTATTTTTTTGTTTTCTTTTTTCCTGGCATAAATGTACAAGTAGACACACAACTTGGATGAAGTATGGAGCCAGATTTTTGCAACTAGACCTCTTAGTCTGTAGAACTTGATTTATGTTCGACATCTCACTTGCGCTCATTGATACATCTTGTGAACTGCAAAGTATGTGTTGCAGATGACATCAAAATATTTATCATGGCATATATGAATAAATAGCTCAGGATAGTTTTTTGGTAAACATATGAAGAACACAATGTATGAATCTTTACCTTTGGCCTTGTCGGTCTGTTGATGTTTGCGATGATTGACTCCTCATGGTCATGTCACTAGTCCAACTTTTTCTGATGCAAGCATGTGTAGATGAACATCATAAGGAATAAATAAGCATATGCATTGTATTATCCATAAATGTTCTAAATGTCACATACAGGGTTGAAGGAGATGGAATACGAAATAGGGTGTCAAGGGATACTCAGGAAACATGACGACCCAATGGTCAAATTGTATGCCTCAGATTTTTTGACTGCAAAAATGTGTAACAAGGAATAGGGCATGATGGGGGGGTACGATGGCCAACCTTTATAATCCAGAACCTCTGAAGCTAGATGTGCAATCTTGAACCTGCCAGCCCGGGAACCCACAATCGAAAAAGTGGCTAAGTGTGGAATGAGAAAACCATCAGTCAGAGTCGTGATATAGAAGCATGAGTATAAATTTGAACCTGTAAGTCCACCAACCCGCGCACCCAGACATTTTAGGAAAGACAACTAAGCAAAGCAACCATAAAGTGAAACTAAAGGAGAAAAACAAAAGGGAATTTGGTTAAGTATAGAAGAGGGGAAAAAAAGGGATAATAGAAAGTGGGAAAATTAGAAATGGGGAGGGAAATTTTTGGAAGCGGTAAGTCTCAACAAAATCCCATTGTTTCCAATACATTTTTTTCTAGTCCAATATTAAATGCACCCACTCGTTTTGTGTGTTTGATTTACTAGCACAATTGGTATACCTTTTCGAAGATTGTACTTCATCCCCCTCTATTCTGGCATATAAGAATTCATCTTCCTGTCCAATTAATCTGTTTCTTTCAATGTAGCAATGTTGAACATACAGTGGACATGAAGGTAAGTTAGTATGCAGAAAGACATGTAAAAAAATGAAATACAGTTCTATTTATTTCAATGTAGCAGCAAAGAGAATACAATTCACATGAGGATAAGTTATCATGTAGAAAGATATGTAGTATCTATTTACAGTAAATTAGGTGCAAAGCAGTAGAACACGTAGAAGAAATATACAAATAATAAATGAAATACTAAACAATGGAATATGAAATAAGAGTAGAAACATGTACCTTTGTATCTTCTCTTCTACATTTGTGGCAAAGAGTCCATCGTCTTCTCTAGATATTATGTTTGTTTAAATGTAGCAATGCAGAAAAATAAAATGGACATGAAAGTAAGTTCGTATGCAGGAAGACATGTAAAAAAATAAACAGAGTTCGATTTATTTCAATGTAGCGGCATAGAGAATACAAAGGACATGAAGATAAGTTATTATGTAGGAAGATACACAATATCTACATACAATAAATTAGGTGAACACATATACAAACAATAAAAGAAATACAAAATAATGGAATATGAAATAACAGTACAAGCATGCACCTTTGTATCTCCTCTTCTACATTTGCGGTAAAGACTCCTTCGTCTTCTCCAGTTATTCTGTTTGTTTCAATGTGGAAACGCACAAAATACAATGAACATGAATGGAAGATGGTATGCAGGGGAGAACAAGTAATATGTACATACAATAAATGAGAATCAAAGGAATAGAATAAAAGATAGTTAGAAACATGAACCTTTACTTTTCTTGATCCATGGTTGTAATTATATAGAGTTTTTTCTTCCCAAAATATAATACAAGCCAAAAAATATTAATAAATTCAATGGCCATAGCTGAATGATTTTGGTTTTGTGGAGCAAAGTATCCAGATATGCTTTGAGACATGGAAATATAATTTTGCAATATCTTTGATGTACATCTCATATTTCAAGTACAAGACAAATTGTATCATGGTCAAACCAGTCTGTGTACATGATAAAGAGGCTACATTGTGATATGGGAACATTTCACCATATATGGTTAATAAGTGCATTTTGCACATGTTTTATCTTAACAAAAAGACAATGGACATTGTAATTGCAGATGTAGTTGTCCAATTATTTGTTATGCCACTATTTTGCATCATGTCAACACTGAAGTATCCTAGAATGATAATGGTTTCATCCAAATGTAAATGGTGTGATGCATTTGAGAACACATTCATTATTCTAGCAATGTTGCATGCCAAGCAGCATAGAAACTTAATATTGCAATTTGCAATCCATGGAACACCACTCTTTCTAGCACCATCTCAGTATTATTTTCTTCTACAAGAACATTTTGCAAAGGCATGTAGATATGGTTCATAGCTAGGAAAAACAATTGGAGCAAACTTTAAGAGCAGGATAGGTGGGCACGGGACAAGCGTCATATCTCGACTTCGCCAGACACGACAAATGATAGAACCGTAGGTCAACTTGCTATTGTAGGATTGGAACACCGCAAAGTGAAAAAAAAACAACTCCAACTTCCGACACAGGACCCCAACCTTGCAAAGTCGAAGCAAAAAAAATAAAACATCAAGCAACAAACTAGCGAGGAAGCACGAACATGACCAACTGTAGCCATAGGACCTCAAACTCGCAAACTTGAACCAAACAGCAACAAGTAGCAACTGACAAACCAATGCACCAATGAATAAGCAACAAGCATTGAACCAGTAAACAACATATGTATCTCTAATGATTACCAAATTGCATCCCAAGCACAGAAGGAACCCGAAACATATGACAAGCATGCCAGTAGAAATAATCAAACATTCTTACTTGCAAGCTGCAAACAGTAAACAACAAAGAATGAATAGAAATGAAATTATGGCATCGAAACTTACTCTACAACGATGAATGATAGAAGCGAAAGTCGAATTGTGGGTGCAGGACTTGGACCCTGCAAAGTAAAAAAAAATAGCTCCAACTGCGGATGAAGGACCCCAACCCTGCAAAGTTGAAGTAAACAAAAGCAATCAACAAGCACCAACAGATCCAACCACAGGTACAGGTCCTCAACCTTGCAAAGTTGAACCAAACAACAACAAGAAGCAACCGACGAACCAGCGAACAAGAAGCACCCACCGAACCAGTAAACAATGTATGTATCTCCAATGATGACCAAATTGCATTCCAAGCATAGAAGAAGTATGAAACATACAATGGCTATGCAACTAGTGGTGGACAACAATATTGTCCAATTTCACTGCAACGTTGTATGGAAAAATTCGAGGAAAAATGTACTATGAGAAACCTATTTAGGTAAACATTTAAGGTTTTTAGGTTGTTTAAGGGCCTCGGGGTATGCAAACATTTAAGTTGTCAGGCCTGTTTAAGGACCTCGCGCTATGTAAACATTTAAGTTGTCATGCCTATTCAAGTACCTCAAAAAAAGTGCCAATGATCTAAACCTTCGGTATGTAAACATTTCAATACAAATAGAAATAATAAAAACATTAAAAAACAACATCGATGCTCAGAACTTTCGGTATGTAAACATTTCAGTAAAAATGTAATAAAAATTAAAAAAGATCATCTAAGCTCAAAACTTTGGATATCTAAACATTTACAACATTGGGAACAACGAAGCTGGTAATAAGACCTCCAATATATTCTCCAATGCGACGATGACATATAAGGTTTTTTTTATTATATAAAACATAATGTTTTTACTTCTATAGTTCAAAGAATACAGATGATGCAAAAATTTATAGTCAAAAGACATATTAATATGAAGTCAATGAATTATTGATCACTATAGTCCCTCTATGCCTTTGGCAGGGACTAATAATCCTATGAGGAGTTTATTGTGGCTGTGATAGTTTAATACATGTTAGTATTTATGGATCACAAATTTGATCAAAGAGATTCAAAATTGAGCGGTCAAGTTAAGAAAGTTATAGTTAATCCCTTGACATTAGTTTTTGACATGTGATGGACTGCCATTTTCATAGATGAGATGAATCAAAGAAATTTGATTGGACAAGAAAGAGAAACAACTAATACATCCATACTTTTCAGTCTTCCATATATCTGTACTGATATGCTCAATATGAGTACATGTTTGTCGTCTCCCTTTGCCTTTCCATTTTTTTTTCTCGAATCATAATTTTATAATGTCTTTTTCTTCTGAAGTTGTCTCTAATAAACTTTTTCTACACCATTTGTTTTATCTATAGATAGATTGTTTTATGAGATTTTCCATGTAATTTGACTGGGTTCTCTGTGTTTGAAGTTTATTGGGACAGTCTCGCTGCAGCAACGAGAAGGTTATTCACCCTCTCAGATTTGGTTATTCTTGACTCTAGATATCAAGGTATTATGTATCATAAATCCCACAAGAATAAGTACAATTAAGTGGTTGTGTGGGATTGTGGATGACAAATTAATTATGTGAAGTGTTAGTTGTTTAGAAAGAAATTTATTTTAATATTCATCTTAAAAACATATTTTCAATATATATAAAGTATATATAGAGAGAATGTATTTGGTGGAAAGGATATTTTCATAGCCTGGTATGAGGGAGATGTGTAATTTATTCTATTTTGAGCATGGACTTGACATGTGCATTTTAAAAAATATCAATAACAAAAAACTTTAGATAGAGAGATAAAGCAATTGATGAAGATGTACATAATTATTTCAATTCTTAATATGGATTTGACAGGTAGCATTTAAAAAATATTAATAACAAAAAAATATTTCATTGTGAATCATAAATAAAATATTTTAATATCCATGTTAAGTATCAACTTTATATATATAAGAATTTCAATGGTATGTTTCTCTATATGGGGGAGATGCGTAATTACTTATGTTTTCAACATGAAGTTAACACATGATGTATTTGTGTACACACACACAAACAACAAGTGTAAATCCATCTTAACTTTGGATCTATCATGGGGTGAGAGGGATCAACTCCTTTTACATGAAAACAATTTTTAGATTGAAAAGGCTACAGGAAAGGTTTGTAGCGTGGAGAGATTTGATCCCTATAAAGGCATGATAGATTTGGATTTAAGATGGATCTACATTGGTAGTTCCCATTAGTTTTTTTTCTTACATCCTATAATTTACTTTTCATCTAAAACAACTATCAAAAATCGCCTCCAAAGTCATCAATTTGATTGTACGTTTTTCCATTGTATGAATTAGAGGTACCTTCATGGATAGATATAGAGGTCTAGCTAAGATTGGGATCTATTGAAAACCATATTCCATTCCAAAGACTAATTAATTACTTGGAAGGAAGAAGTGTTGGAATTTGATGGGCTATGGGTAAATATGTGAAAGGAAGCAAAGTTGTGGAATACACTTCCTACACTAATCTATGAGAAAAGAATGTGCAGAAATTAAAAACATAAAAATTGCAACAAATAAATAAACAATGCACCATAGACAATAAGATTCCCTGGAAAAAACCTTTCTCGAAGAAAAAAACCACACTCTAGAGCACATTTTGTATTATTCAGAAACAGAAATAGTTACAATAGAGAGTCTTAACAAGAGAGTTCGACAATTGCATAATTCTAGAGAATTTTCAGCAGCATAATGGTAAGAAAAGACTCACACTCTATGATTTCCTCCATATCTAGTACTCAATAAATAGAAATAGTAAAAACCATAAATCATTTATGTTTTACCATTCTGCATACTAGAAACCACCTATAGGTTAATCACTGTCACTTCTCTACAAGTATTCTATGCTCTACTATAGCACTGCAAGTATCCTTTGCTCTACTACAACATTGCAAGTGTTCTCTACTCTATTGCAACACTACAAGTATTTTTTGCTCAACTACAACACTGCAAATATTATTTTCTCTATTGTAGCATTGCAAGGCGTACGACACACCCATCCCAACATTATCTTACTTTTCATATACCTTACAAGGGTACAAGGGAGAATGGTGTATGACACACCCATCCCAACATTATCTTACTTTTCATATACCTTACAAGGGTACAAGGGAGAATGCATCAAAATATGAGCTAATTACTAAAGTCCATAAGGCCCATTGACTCGCAACACCACTTAAATTTACATGTGCTCACTATTTTTGTCAATGCATCTGCAACATTGTGCAAGGTGTCAACTTTCTCTATTATCACCTTTCCATCCTCTACCATGTCCCTAACAAAATGGTAGTGGAAATATAGATTCTTTTCCTTTGCATGAATGGTTGGCTTCCTAGCTAGGGAAATAACATTGTTACTATCACATTGAATTGTAATATCTCTTTGAATTATCCCTACTTATGAACACATTTTCATAAGCCAAATGGACTCCTTAAAGGAATGAGTAGTTACCATATACTCTACATCTCCAGTGGACAAAGTGACCATATCTTGTTACTTTCTCATCCAACTCACTACTCCACCAAACAAATAAAACATGTAGCCACTCATAGATCTCATTCTATATGCATTCCCTGCCCAATCATAATCCATATAACGCTATATATCTATTGAGTGTGGTTTTCATGAAAAATCACTATGATATAAAATGGAATATTCATAGGTACCTTGCAAATACCTGAAGACTCTCTTCACTACATCCCATTGTTCACATCTAGGATTAGCCATGAACTAACTCAAGGCTCAAACTACATGGCCAATGTTTAAGTACATACCATAGTGTATATCAAACTACCAACTACACTAGCATAAGGAACATAGGCCATATCCTCCATCTTTGTGGGTGTTGTAAAACATTGTTCAAGTAAAATCTTAGTTTCCATAGAAATTGGAACACTCGATAGTTTCCAATCTGTCACACAAAAATGATGTAGCATAGAGTTTACAAAATTACGTTGGCTCAACCAAAAAAACAATTGTGCTCCATCTCTCCTAATTTACATGCCTAAGATATATTTTTCAAACCCTAAGTCCTTCAAAACAAATTGTGTTGAAAGATGAGACTTAAAATCACAAATCATATCCTTACTATTAACAAATAATAACATATCATCTACATATATTAGAATGGTAACAAGGAAATGATCACCATATTGTTTGTAATACATGCAATGATCTTGTTTGAATATCGAAAGTTCTAATCCAACACAAAGGAATCAAAATTTTGGTACCACATTCTCAGAGACAGTTTGAGACCATATAAAGAATTTTTTAACTTGCAAACCAATGAAACTTTATTGTTTTCAACATAGTTCTCTGATTGTGTCATAAAATATTCTCCTTCATGTCACCATGTAGGAATGCATTTTAACATCCATCTGTTCTCTAAATCAAAGGTTGCTACTACATATACTAAGAACCTAATATATGTTAACTTAGTAACTCGGGAAAAAATCTCACCAAAGTCTATCCCCTCAACCCGATAATTTATTTTTACACCATTATTGCCTTATTCTTTTCAACATTTCCATTTAAACCAATCTTCCTTTTGAACACCCATTTACATCCAATGTTTTTTTGTCCATCGGGAAATCAGACCAAGTCCCATGTATCATTCTTTCTGAGTGCATTCATTTCCTCATCCAAGGACAATCTCCAAGACTCCTTATCTTCCATATCCATTGCCTCTTTCATTGTTCTAGGCTTGTCGGTATTAGAAGATAAAGAAAATATCCATCTAAAACCAGATGAACTATAATTATACCTATCTGGATGTCTTCTTTGTCTAGTGGACCTCCTTAAAGTTTGAGGTGGAGTTTCTTCCTCCTCTTCTGAAATCTTTGAAACCTCCTCCTCATCCATCCCATCATGAACTTCTAGTTCATTTTCTAGTTCAACTTTATCTGTCATGGGTGGTAGTTTACCCACTAACTTATTATCATCCTCTTCTAGCTACATCATTGTGGGAGAAGACTCGACTTTTCTAAAAATAACATTTTTTATATACAAAACTTTTCCAACCATAGGATTCAAAAGCATGTACCCTTTCACAGCAACAACATAGCTGATGAAGATACATTTTAATACCTTATTATCCAACTTAGAACACTTCTCCTTAGGCACATGATCATATGCTTCACAACCAAAAGCAAAAAAATGTTGAAGTGGGGCCTTCTTACCCATCCAGACCTCCATAGGGATCTTATCCACAAGAGAGTGTTCCATTCATATGTTATGAAAGTCCATTCTGCTAAGGGGTATATGGATTTGTATTATTTCTTTCAATTCCATCCTCCTTACAAAACTTATCAAGCTCTATAGAACAAAACACACTGCCATTATGAGTCTTCGACACTTTAATATTCCTACCAATATGATTTTCCAAGAGAGTTCCAAGAGAGATTTAAGCTGCTTAAACTGACTAAAAACCTCATATTTAGTTCTAAGAAAATATACCCATATCCTTATAGAATAATCATCAATGAATGATACATAATACAAAGCATTAGAAATAGAAGGAACTTTAAGTGGACCAAATACATCATAATGAATTAAGTCCAACAAACCAAAATATGTGTGAGAACTATAAGAAATATGAACACGAATTTTTTATCCATATATGCAATGATTGTAGAAATCAATTTCAAGAGTAAAATTATTCAATTCATCAACAAGATTTTTCTTTTTCAAGTCTCGTAGGCCCTTATCACCTATATGGCCCAATATTTGGTTCCATAGTATTGTCTTCTCTACATGTAACTTTCTTTCTAAACCAAGAGCTTCTTTAGGAGGTTCTAATTGTGAAGGTGTCGATCCTTTGATCTCTCTCATGCAAAAAATGAAGAACTATTACACTCAATAGTGCATGCATCAAGTTGGAACAAAGTGCCCACATGAACAACCTTAAGGAGTACCATAGCTCCTCGAATCATCTTTGACTCTTTTTCAAAGAAAATAGCCTACACACATTTATTGTTAAGTTTTCTTACTTATAGTAGGTTTCATGTTAAACCTGGAAGGTGCAGAACTATGTTGATCCCCTTTACTCTACTCTACAACACTAAAAGTATTATCTTCTCTACTGCAACACTGCAAGTATTCTCTACTCAACTACAACATTGCAAATATTATTTTCTCTATTGTAGCACTGCAACATGTATGGCAAACATGTCCCAACAATATGGTTAAAAAACTTTCTTACCCATCTTACGTGAAGGGTAATATAATTATTTATATTTACTTTTAACGGGAATAAAAATTTAAAAAGTTATTATACTATTTGATGCAGACCCCTTACGCTATCGGGGCTGCGTGACCTCTCGGTCAAGGATCGATCGGCTTCGGGAGCCGAATTAGCTCACAGATTTGTGTTGAACCTTCACAATTGTCCCCACGGTTCAAATTCATAAACTTTGGGCATAAAATCTCTTCTTGTCAGGAATTTCGAAACACCCACAGGGTCCTCCACGTGACCCTGATTGGAAACTGTGGGATTAAAACTTCTTCCCTTCCTCACTTTGGGATCTCGGGCTTCAAGAGTTTTCCTTGCACTTGATTCTAATTCCTTCGAACTCTGAATCGAAGAAATCTCCTCAGACCAGATCAACAGCCTATGTTCACTCACCAATCCATGTCGGCGATCAACTTCAGAATTTCGGCCTTTGGGAGTTCTAAGTGTTGAGTTCACATTTTCCTCTGGAGTATCAAACTTTTGGTATTGATCTCCACACTCCACGTGTCTCTAGTGGATCAATGACCACAACTTAATCCAGCCTTCGGGACTTTTGGCATATAAGGACTCACGCTCCAATTTCTCCCAGACTGAACAATACCCAGACTTTCAGATCTGCTACCACATGCCCGCCTCCAACTAATGGTCAGGATTTGTTCTCTCTCTTATGGCACTTCAATGAATTTTGGTCAACAACCTCTCCTCTCCATTCTTCCAAAGTATCCAACTTTTGGATCTCCATGTCTCTCAACACGTGCTCAGTGCAACTCAACGGTCACGTTGAACTCCGGCTCTTCGAGCTTCGAGAGTTCTTTCTTCCTCTTTGTGACTTTCCTCTATAGCGGCTTTTCCTCTGAAGTATCAGATCTGTCGACACATGTCCTTCGAGGCGAACGAACTAGATCTGTTCCGTCACTTCAGAACTTCTACAGTTTTCACTTCACGCCAGTGCTCACCAAGCTTTCCCTTTGAAGTGGTCCTATTCTGAAGTAACTAATCTTCCACCACGCGTCCTCTTAACCCAACTGTCAGGATTTGGTCTGCTCTTCGGGCTTTGACAAAAAAAAAATTATTCTGCGCTACCCCTTCCTCCTAGATAACTTCTTCTCTGAAATGAACGATACGTTGACACATCTCCTCCTCTAGATATACGATCCATATGGACTTCAGGTTTCATAACTTTGGGAGTTCAGACTCCTTCACAACCGAAAACCTTTGAACATACAAAGTTTGAAGGACTTCAAGGTGTAACCTCCTTGCACCTTCTTGAAATCTAACGATTGTTAGTGACCTCGACTTCTTCCTAAGGGATATCACTCATCACTTCATGAAATTCAACATATTTCTCCTTTTATTTTGAATCTTTGTCGCTATCTCTACTGAGTTTGATTCCTCTGAGGATTTTGGAATTCGACGCACTCCTTGCCATCCTGGAATACTTGACAAAGTTCGGACTTAGATCTTTCTTCCAAAATAAATCTTACTACGCACTCTTTGTGCTTCTCAGTCCTACCCTCTCGAAACTTAGTCGATTCTTAACCTTGTGCACTCCTTGCAACACTCGGTCTAAGTTTCTTGTTATCCCTCTTGAGCTTCTCTGAGTCAAATCTAGACTCTGTCAATGCACACTTTGCGGACAATATGCACTCCTTGCATTCGAGCTCTCAGAAGAGAAACAATTGAAACTTATTTAACACTTCATAAGTCCATATACTCAACTATGAACAACATACATAAGAAAAATGAAATAAAACACACACAGAACGTATCATTCAAATACACACAGAAATGAACATCATCCAAGCTTTTGGAACCATTTTTGTCTGTTCTATTCATTTATGAAGTATTTACATAATTAACACAATTTTTCACTATCTCTAGACTCTCTATGTCTAAATTATACATCTAACTACTCATACTTTATTCTCACACTCTATTCTGTCTTACAACACAATACAAAAAACCTATCTAAGGAGTGGCTTCCCGATCTCTTCTCTGTCCTATTTGAATTCTAGCCCATCATCGTTCTAATGGTTACCTACTTGGTCCTATTACAATAAATATGATTTATTATCAGATAAGAGTTGACACTCTACATCTGTAACACCTTACATTCGTGTAATAATTTACAACATTCTTCCATTCTTAGGCAGTGACCCGACTTTACAAACAAAGTATTTAAAAACAATATTTCCAAAATATCTCAACAACTCGTTATGCTTATGTTAAATGTTGATTTGAAACTTTGGCATCCTGAGGTGTCGAATTCTACCTCCACACTCAGCATCTTTGGCCTTGATGGTGATGCTCCTACATCATACTCCTCTGGCTAAAATATTCATTGACTCTTGTCCATGAGCTCCTGGACTGTTTTTCCATGTTTCAAAATGTCAATTTCAATGACCCAACTTAAGTCTTCCATTGGGTGATCTTTCCACTTCACCAAATATTCAAGATACATCTTTCTTCTGATTTTCTTCCTAACTCTATGTTCTAAGATTTTCTCCATCTGAGGTTTTTTTGTTGTGAGCATTCATTTTTCCCATTGAAACTCCCTTTTAGTTCTCCTGCATCGTCTCTCCTATAAGGGTACAAGTATGCAACATTGAATATCGGTGATATTCCAACATTGTCTAGAAACTCAATCTCATAAGCATTGGCTACAAATTTCCTAAGGATCCTACATGGTCCTATCTTCTTCATCTTCAACTTGTTATATGTTCCCCTTGGAAACCTTTCCTTTCTCAAATGTGATAAAACTTCATCTCCAACTTCAAATTGAACTTCTCTCCTTTTCTGATCAACAATGTTCTTATACTTTTGATTATTTTCTTGTAGCTGCTCTCTAACTTGATCATGGAGTCTCTACATCTCTGTAGAAAAATCTTTTTCTCCAGCACTTCTGAATTCATCTTGATTTAGATCTCTCAATTATGTAATCCCTCTTGGTTTTATTCCATACAATATTTTGAATGGACTTTTCCCACTACTCATGTTTACTGAATTATTAAATGCTAATTCTTCCTATGCCACAATCGGATCCCACTAACGGCCTTGCTCAGTGACTAAACTCCTCAATAAATTTCCCAGAATTTTGTTCACCACTTCAGTCTGTCCATCTGTCTGAGGGTGATATGTTGAACTGAAGGTCAAGCTTGTCCCCAGCCTCTCCCATAGAGTTCTCCAAAAGTGTCCTACAAATTTTGTGTCTTTGTCTAAGACTATGCTACTGGGCAACCCATGTAGTCTCACAACTTCCCTGAAAAACAAATTGCCTATGTGTGTAGCATCGCTTGTTTCTGACATGGTATGAAATGTTCCATCTTGGAAAATATGTCTACCACAACAAATATGGAATCACTTCCCTTCTAGGTTCTAGGAAATCCCAATAAAAAATCCATACTAATTGCATCCCAAGGCCTTTCTGGAATAGGAAATGGATGATACAAACCAGTGTTTTGTTGTCTCCCTTTCGCATACTGGAAAATTCTGCATTTGTTGAAAAAATTCTTCACGTTTTCCCTCATACCTGGCCAATAGTACGAACTGTTCAGTTATGCAAATGTTTTTTCATGGTCGAAATGTCTTGCTATACCTCCACTATGTTTTTCTTTCAACGGGTTATCTCTCATCGAGCATCTTGGTATGCACAGTTGGCTTCCTTTGAACAATAATCCATCCTGGGTTAAATATTATGTCCATGGGCTTTTGTCCCCCAACAAAGGATTCTCACATTCCTCATAAGCCTCCTTAAAATCTGAATCTTCTTGGTACATCGCCTTAATGTGTTCAAACCCTAAGGTATTCACCTGGAATTATTGTATAATCATCCTCCTTCTCAAAGCATCTGCAACTTTGTTAGCACTTCCAGAAATATGTTTAATGAAAAAAGTAAAATCCTACATGAATTCTACCCACTTAACATGCCTCTAATTCAACTTTTATTTCCTAGTAATAAATTGTAAAGCTTGATTATCACTATACACGACAAACTCCTTTGGAATTAGATAGTGTCTCCACTTCTTCAAAGCTTGAATCACTGCATAAAACTCTTTGTGATACATCGAATAATTTTTCTTGGTGTTATTCAGTTTCTCATTGAAACAAGCAACCAGATTATTATCTTGACTCAAGAATGCTCCAATAGCTACTCCACTCGCATCACATCTTACCTGAAATATTTTCCCAAAATCTGGTAAGACCAGAATTGGTTGTCCTCTAATCTTCTCCTTCAACACTTTGAATATTTTCTCTGCCTCCTCTGTCCAATTAAAAGACTTGTGTTCCTTCTTCACAATATCCAGTATGGGCGTACATATACCATTGAAATTTTAGATAAATTTCCTTTAAAAACTTGCTAACCCATGAAAACTTCTCACCTCAAATATGCTCATGGGTGATGGCCATTCCTTGATTTCTCTCACCTTCTCTGGATCCATCTTCAATTCATTTGAAGAGATCACAAAACCCAAGTATATGAGTTATGTCCTCATGAAAGAACTTTTCCTCAAATTTATCAACAATTTTTCTTGTTGCAACCTCCTCATCACTAATTTCAAGGGTTTTAAATGTTCTTCCTCTTTTTTGCTAAAGATTAGTATATCATCTAGATCTATACAATGACAAATTTAACTATGAAGTCTTTCAACACTTCATTCATCAACCTCATAAATGTTCTTGGGGCATTTGTCAACCCAAATGGCATGACCAACCATTCAAACAAACCTTCATTTGTATTGAATGTTGTCTTCCATTCATCTCCCTCTCTCATTCTTATCTGATGGTATCCACTCGTCAAGTCTATTTTTGAGAAATAGCTTGCTCCACTCAAGCAATCCATCAAATCATTCATTCTTGGCAAAGGGAATCTATACTTGATCGTGATCTTGTTGATGGCTCGAGAATATGTACACATACTCCATCCTCCATCCTTCTTTGGACTCAACACAGTTGGTACTACACATGGGCTTAGACTTTCCCTCACTAAACATTTATCCAACAACTCCTAGAATTTATTCTTGAATTCTTCATTCTCTCGAGGTGTCAACCTGTATGTTTCTTTGTTTGGCAAAGTAGCTCCTGCAATAAGGTCAATGTGATGGATGATACTCCTAATGGGTCGAAATGAGTGAGGTGACTCATCTACTACTATGTCAGCAAAATTCTCTAACAGTTCCTGGATTTCTTCAGGTAATTCATCCATAGAAGTATTTGTAAGGACAACCCTTGGCTTCCTCACTACATAAAGATGAATCTCTTTTTCCCTCTTTACCTCATTAAAGAGTTCCTTCCCACTCATGAGAAGTATACTTGAACTAGACTCCTTCTTTGGTTCCTTGTCTTCTATCGGCAACAACATGTGTGTTCTACCATTCTTCTCTAGGGTGTAATTATTTTTTCTCCCATCATGAATGATATCTCTATCAAATTTCCATGGTCCTCCCAACAAAATATGACAAACATCCATAGGGATTACATCACATAAAGTCTCATCCCTATAGCCTCCTTTTTAAAATTCAACTTTGCATCGATGACTTACCATTACTTGATGTCATTTCCGCAACCATAATACCTTGTACGGATTTGGGTGTGGAGTTGTCTCGAGCTCCAGTTTCTCCACCATCTTTGTGGATACTAGATTATTAGTGCTCCCACTGTCTATGATAATATTGCAAACTATGTCCTTTGTCTTGCAAGCAGTTCTGGAAAAAATTGTTCATTGAACTGGTTCTTCTGCCTCCTTCTCTAGATTTAGAAGAACTTTCCTCATCATAAGGTTCCTTCCTCCTTTTGCTTCTTCTGCTTCCACATCCTTCTGAGCTTCAAAAATGTGTGCTTCTCCTCCTCCTTCTTTCTTTCTCTCGAGATTCCAAAGACTTCTGCCCTCTCTTTCCACAGGTGTAACATCTTACTTCACCTCCTCTGCCTCTTTCTCTTCCTCGAGGAAAATAGTTTCTTCCTCTGTTTTGTCCTTCTTTAGAACTTCCCCCCTTTTCAGGGTGAATATGATGTTTTCCAGCGTCTTTCTTTGGCTTCTGGAACTTCTCTTAGAAGGTTCCCTTGCCTCTGCTTGAATTTCCTCCCTTGTTTTGTTGGCTTTGTGTTCTGACCAACGTATCTTCAACTTTCAAGGCTACTTGATAAACATCCTCGATTGTGCCAACAAACATCATGCTAATCTCTTCTTGTATCTCATATCCATTTATATACCTGGTTGTTTTTTCATCATCATTTTCCTTCTGTCCGGCCCTGATATTCAGTTTATAGAATTCTTTAGTGTACTCTTTCACTGATAAGCTTTTTTGTCTCAGGTTTTGCAACTTTTTGAATAGATTTATCTAATAGTCTTTAGGAATAAATTTCGCTTTCAACTTAGCTACCATCCTATCCCAACTTTTGATTTTTTTTTACCTTTGCATCTACGATC
>ML781307.1:25260-45338 GCA_009831015.1 Picea engelmannii
CTCAAATAAACTGTTTCTACACTTTTGTCGTACCTAACCCGTTTTATATATAGATTGTTCTCTATGAGGTGTTCCATATGGTTTGAGCGGGTTAAATGTTGCTCTGCTTCTTGAGGTTTATTGGCCATGGCTGCTGAAGCAATGAGAAGGGTTTTCATCCTCTGAGATTTCGTTATTTTCAACTCTAGATAACACTGTCAGTGTTAGTTTCATGCTTGTGTGATTGAAGTTTGAATAAACATTTGTATTGGATTCATGTCCTCCGGCAAGGGACCGAAACGATTGTTCGAGTTGGAATCAAACGCATCTGATCAACAAGAGGCCTCAAATAATGACACAGATCGAGAAGAGTCCAAACGCCAGCGGACGACATTGGGCTCTGCAGGGGATGATTTCGAGGAATTTTTTTTACCTTTACATCTGCGATCAACTTGCAGTTCATCACACCATAACGTTGCATGACCTTTCAACCTGGTTATTGCATGCTTCACTTTATTTTCTTCTTCAATTTCTTCATAATCGAAGTATTTATCCATCGCACGTACCCAATCTAACAATTCTTCAGGTTCCAAATTGCCTTCATACATCGGAACCTTTATTTTTTCTCTGGCTCTCATTCTTGAAATAGCTCTTAGCAGTCGTTCTTCCACAAGTTCTCCTTTTGCAGCTCCTTCTTCTTCTACCTATTTATCTTAGTATAAACACTCAATGTGGTAGAAAATGTACTTTCATAGTTAAATCATAGTTAAAAATGTTGATCAATAAAGGATGGAAAATAATATTTTTGATACTTAGAAATGTACACTTTCATCTTTGGATTAATATAAGCTTTTCCAAATATTTAAGAATATAATAAATGATATGGTTAAATTTTTTAATTTATTTGGAAAATAAATTTATCTAAATAATTTATATTTTATATTTTAAAATATTATTTAAAGGAGTTGGAGAAGAGATGCTTGAACTTTCCTTCTTTCTAATTCTTTTATCCTAAGGAGTTGGATCCCAAGAAGTTCAGGAGTCAAACTCTAAAACACAATACTAAAGAAAATAATATGATTTCCTTAAGGGATTGGAATTCCTACCTTAAAAGTCTTTACGAGTTCCCTAATGCCATGGACACCATTCCTATTGTCCCTATAGAGGATGAAGTTTCTTCTCTAGATGACATAGACTCCGTGGTTAACCAACTTGCAAATGGGAAAGATAAGGACATTGAAGGCTACCAAGATGAAATTTTTAAAATCGGAGGGCCTATCCTTATCCCTCACATACACAAGCTCTTTAATTTAGCAGTCAAGCAAGGCTTCCCTAAATCCTACACGCAAATCCTCATTGTTCCTATTTTTAAAAATGGGGATAGAAACATTCCCTCTAATTATAGGACCATTATGATTAGCCAGATTTTAGCCAAACTTTATGGAATTATTTTAGAAAAGAAGATTATCCTTTCACTAGAAAATTACGGTAAAATAGCTAAAGGCCAAGTCGGTTTTAGGAGATATCATTCAAATGTGGACCATATTGTTACCTTTAGGATCATTGCAAAGGATTTCCCCAATACTAAAACCAATATTTTTTTTTGTCTTGTTGACTTGAGAAAATCTTTTGACATGGTTCCTTGGAAAAACCTTTGGAATAGGTTGGAAGAGATAAAAATGTCTCTCGAGTTGAGGGCTTCTGCAATAAGGATGTATGAGAACGTTATTTCTAAGTTTAAAAACACTGAGGGCTAGTCGAAACAGATTAACTGCAATATTGGAGTCAAACAAGATTATCCCTTGTCCCCTACACTTTTTGGCATATACATTGACAAGTTAGAAGATTGTTTGGAAAAAGGAAGTTGTGTCGACCCTACTCTCACTCGTATAGTCATCGATCTTCTGATTTATGCCGATGATATTGTTCTTATGGCAAGGAATCCCCATGATCTTGAAAACCAACTAGGAATTCTCGAGGATTTTTTCTCCAATATGGGTATGACTATTAATATTGATAACACTAAGGTGATGATTATTAAATCCAATAAGATCACTTATGATACCTATGTATATGATAACAACAACTTGCAGGAAGTGACTTCATACAAGTATATTGGAATTGATATTCACCAAAAGCTCAACTAGAATTATAGCATTGAGAAAATGATTATTGGAGGATGGAAAACTTATTATGGGCTTGAAAAAAATTGTAAATTGAAAGCCTCTCTCCCATTGAGAGCATGGCTGTGACTAGATACCTAATGTATAAGAACAAGTTAAACAACATGAAAGACAAGAGGATTCCTAAAATTGCTTCAAAATCGAGAGCTGATGGCATAAAGATGCTCGATCTTAAACTATTGGGGAATCATAGAAGACATCATTTTGAAGAATAAATATATTATTAAAAATATCATCAAATCAAAATTTAAAGAGAAAATGTTGTGTGATAAAGAGTTAGAGGAAAAAAGAAAATTAAGGTATTATAAGGATGCAATCAACCCTAATCTAGAAGATCAAAACTATCTGTGTTTTGACAAGTGTAAAATAAAAAATAAAAAAAATTACTAAAATAAGAACAAATTCTCATGAAATCCATAATAAAACTTAATCTTTTTTTTAAATTTAATATAAAAATCACAATAATAAAAATTTTGTCAACTTCCATCACTACAACTCAGTTTTAATTTCCATTACATCAATTTAAAAAAATTTAAAAAATTAATTAAAAACAATAAACAAAAATTATAAAAAAAATTGCTATAAACTGATACAGATTCTGTTATTTTTAGAGAAAAAACTGATACAGATTCTGTTATTTTTAGAGAAAAGCAACATAATCACTAAGCATGGAGCATTTTGAACGCTCTGTGTCAAACGCTTTGCCTTATTGTTTTGTTTTGCCCGTATATTTCAACCTTTTGTTTTATTAATGTGAAAGAGTGGCCCAATGAAGTTTTAAGAGTCTAGAAAGAATTTTGGTGAGAAGATTTCGAAATCCACGCAGTTGAGGTAAGCTTTTCAACTTTCTTTCTGATAACATTATTAACATTATTATTATTGAATGTAAATGGTATTGTATAATTGTTTTATATTTTGGTTTTTTAGTTGAAATTTAACTTCATAAATTTGTATTAAATCACAATTTTATGTTATTTAAATTATATTTTTATATTGTTTAAATTATATTTTTAAATTAAAAATGGATTCAACATATTAACAAATCCTAAAATCCTAAAACATTTGAAATATACAAAATTAACTAAATCCAACATAAAACAAAACCTAAAAATCTAAGAAAAAGATAGCAAAGCACCCTCGTGAATGCTGTTTGCTGTGCTGTTTCTTCCGGTCCCTTACCCACAAAAGGCCTTTGCTTGCGGACAAATAAAGGGTATCAGCCAGGGAAGAAAGGTTGGTAGGGATGTTACGTTTGCTTGTGGAGAAAAAAAGGTAAGCCGGAAAAGAAAGGTTGGTCGGGATAACGACCTTTGCTTGTGGAGAAAGAAAGACTAAGCCAGGGAAGCAAGGTTGGTAGGGATGTGACGTTTGCTTGGGGAGAACGGCAGGCTTAAGGTTGGTAAGAAAGTTTGGTAGGGAATCGGGATGTTACGTAACTACAAGAGATATTTGCGGCCCCCTGCCGCCACGACCATGATACCTATGCCTAAACTAACCAATATTGTGCAACATCCGGGTCAAGCTGTTCATTGCTCGAGCTATTTGCGGCCCCCGGCCGCCCTGACCATGATACGTATGTCTAAACTAACCAATATTATGCAACATCCGGGTCAAGCTGTTCATTGCTCGACCACCAGGAGAGGTCGGCAGCAAGGCTTGTCTCAGTTCGGCAAGCAGGAGAGGTCGGTAGCAGGGCTTGTCTCAGTTTGGTTATTATTAAAAAGTAAACATGTTAACAAATGCCTTGATAAATGCAAGAAAGTTATGAATAATAAATCTGATCTATTGATTTTGGAGGACGACTAAGAATATGCCAGCATCTTCAATGCATAGCCATCAAATTAGGGTTTAAGGTTAAATAAGATTAAAATATCATTAATTGTGCCCATTATCAATAGATATACGCCTTTCGGCCTAAATATGCAGTCAGTTGCAGAGTCTTTAAGATTGTGACGGCTGATATATATACGATTGAATTATCTTTGTATATGATGTATATACTATCTGTAGTAGTCTTAAAGACTCTACAGCAAGCTGTATATTGATGAATATACAGTCTGTTGCAGAGTCTTTAAAATTGTGACGGTTGATATATATACCTTCAAATTATTTCCATATATGATATATATACTATCTGCAATAGTCTTAGTTTTAGAGAATAGTCTTAAAGACTCTACAACAGGCTGTATATTGATGGTCGTCCCAGTCGAGTAGATGTCTTAGGCCATCCATCCTTCCCATCAGTGACTGACTGTGTAATCGGTGCGACCATTTAGGTCTGAGCGTTTGAACCTGTCCGAAGCAGCTGTTAACGTCTTCAGATTGCAGGCAAGACGCTTGATTGCTCAACGTAAGCATGACAACGTCATGTCCCTGACGTTATTAAATCCCCAACGTCAGCGATATGGTGGGTAGTTTGTCAGAGAGGACAAGCACGAGAGAAACGGCCCCTCCCTCTGCTTGTTTTCAATAATTCAAGTGTTCAAAGGGATATAGATTGGACAGAAAGCAGAATGACTCGTACGTCCATGTGCGTTCATAATCAGCGGGCCGGTGTTTTCTCTCTTGATCTGCTAGGTTTTCTTTCAAATAAACTGTTTCTAAACTTTTGTCTTACCTAACCGGTTTTATATATCTTGATTTGCTAAATTTTCTCTCAAATAAACTGTTTCTACACTTTTGTCGTACCTAACCCGTTTTATATATAGATTGTTCTCTGTGAGGTGTTCCATATGGTTTGAGCGCGTTAAATGCTGCTCTGCTTCTTGAGGTTTATTGGCCATTGCTGCTGCAGCAATGAGAAGGGTTTTCACCCTCTGAGATTTCGTTATTTTCAACTCTAGATAACACTGTCAGTGTTAGTTTCATGCTTGTGTGATTGAAGTTTGAATAAACATTTGTATTGGATTCATGTCCTCCGGCAAGGGACCGAAACGATTGTTCGAGTTGGAATCAAACGCATCTGATCAACAAGAGGCCTCAAATAATGACACRGATCGAGAAGAGYCCAAACGCCAGCGGACGGCATTGGGCTCTGCAGGGGACGATTTCGAGGAATTTGTGGCTTTGCTGGATAGGATTCAATATATGAAAACCAAGCACGCGCACTTGGGGATTTCGAACGCTATATCCATTCCAGCTGAAGACTTGAATGTTAAAGTTTCCAAAACTAAATCGCCATGGATGCCCTCCTTCGAATGAGAAGACTTCTGTATATCTTCAGCGAAGGATACAATGTCTGCACAAACGGATATATGCAGTCCTCCCAGGAAGGAGAATCCGAGCACTTCTGAGGAAAAGGGAAAGCAAAGTACTAAACCTTCTAAACATCTGAAAACACCTTCGTTTTCAAGTGATGCATTTGATAACCGCCTAGCTAAAAGTTTTGATCTGAACGTAGAGGCCTCGTCATAACATTCTGCGATCTGATCTGCAGGGTTTTAAATATTTACTTGCAGTTTTTTCAATCGGAGTCTGTACAGCTGCACCATTGTGATGTACGTCGATAATGATGTTGTATATGTACAACATTTCCATTGCAGTCTGAGAGAAGTGTTGCATATTTGGTTTTATAGTTGATTTTCTTAAGTTTTATCATGGGAGTTAATACATGATAATCATGGGTGTCTGCAAAGTTTGTAGCGTAAGAAAAAAAAGGTGTTGGTATATCTTATTCTCGTAATTTACATCATGTCGATCATCTGAGTATTCAAAGTTTATGGCGTCTAAAAAAGAGTAACTTGATGTGAGTATTCCAAGTTGATGACGTCAGAAAATAAGACTAAGTTTACGTGAATATTCAAAGTCGATGGCGGAAAATCAGACTAAGTTGATGTGAACATTCAAAGTTGATGGCGTCTTTAAAAAACTTTTAGCATATCTTACTTATTATACATTTAAAATCTTTCGATAACGATGAACATTCAATGCATGTGTGGCAAAAGCAAAAAAATACACTTTAAAAGTATTATATTTTTTAATTAAAAAAAATGTGGATTTATATTATAAAAGTATTGTAGTCAAAGTTGTAATGAGGTTACAATTCAAAAAAATTTAGATCATCCCAGTACAATCCAAAGAACCACAAGTGTGGAGTTTCTTACAAACACATGTTGATTCTTTCATATTGATAAGTAAACAGTTTATAGAATAGTTTGAAAACTTTAAATTGGATAATTTACCAAAAAAAAAGTGAAGTGAAACAACACAAAATTTAATAGTTGGAGATATATGATGATGTCTTGCTAAACTAGGATTTTATCTCCAAAGCTTCCATACTATATGACCCAGGAAGAGACAAGACTACCATTTCCAAGCTTCTATTAATTGACTAGCTAGGAAGAGACAAGACTACCATTTCCAAGCTTCTATTAATTGACTAACTAAAACATTGATTGTTGTAGCACAACTATGTTGGCTTGAAGGACCAAGATTTGCATCTTTTGAGACATCAAAATATTTATTGAAATTTGTACCATAAGATTAAGGGATGGGTTCAATTGTAACTTCATTGTTGATAATTAAAGTCCCTTCATTTTTCCTAGTGGATATGGATGCATACATTTTTGTTTTAGAGTTATTATCTCTTAAGACATGATAAAACTTTAAAGTGGAGAATGAAAAGTTAAGATGTCTTATTATGCCAAGCATAGAGGCAAGCCTCACATTAATAATAAAGTTCCTTGTTGCATATATCAAATGATGAGAAAAGAGTCACCAATCACAACCATATCATGGATGTTGAGCGATTTAGCAGTCTTCATCCCTTGGAGAAGACCATAAGATTCTACAAGAATATTGTATTGAATCCCTAGAATCCATGAGTACGATGATTCCATTGTTTCGCTAGGGTTTAGAATTATCCCCCCTTGCACCTGCCACCCCAATGTTCTTCTTGGTCACACAATAAAAGAAAAGGGAAAAACAAGATTGTTCATCTTTCCAAACCTGAAAATGCTCCTTATTCAATTGAAGCTTCCAAATTAACCTTGACTAATCAGGTTTCCCTCTAAGACTATCATAAGTATAAGAAATGTTGAATTGTTCCAACCATTTCACCTCATCTTTCTCTAACATTTTGATTTCATAATGGTGAAAACCTTTGACATCGATGAATTCTATCAAAAGGTTATATCTTTTTTAGCCACAAGTTCAAGATTAGTGGATTCCTACTGAAAGATTGCTCTAATTCTAGCAAGCCACACTTTCCAGTGTATATATTTAGGCAAGGCTACCCATAAGAATTTCATAGTATGTTTGATTCTGAGGGGCCCTTGTACAAGTAGCATTGTTTATCAAATAATTTTTTCCAAGTTTATGTCTTATAGAATCGATGCTCGAACCCCTTCATTGCTTGCTTCCAT
The DNA here is from genome assembly GCA_009831015.1 of Picea engelmannii. NCBI lineage: Eukaryota > Viridiplantae > Streptophyta > Pinopsida > Pinales > Pinaceae > Picea > Picea engelmannii. Next base: position 32,786 of record ML781307.1, read on the forward strand.
ACTTGGGTTATGGATTTGCATTCCAGGAATAGATGGTGAGTGATTTCAATGTTTTCCAGACACAGGACACACTTATATGGGTTGTGAATTCCTTTCTTCGCCATATTTTTTGTTGTCAACATTTTTCCTTACACCAAAATCCAATAGAAAATGTTGATTTTGGCAATGCCATCTACATGCCAAATTTTGTTCCAAATAAATTCTATAAGAGGGAGTGATGTATCAACAATATAGAATTCATAACCTTTCTTGATAGCATAACCAATCATTCATGAAATTCCTTGATCAAAGGAGAATCTTCTACGAGGTGCATGGCCTTTGACATTGCTGACCAATAGGTGCATAGGAGAGGTTAAGTCCAAAGGAGGAGTGCCAAAGTTTTAACCAAAGAACGAACCATCTTAGGACCATCTAGAGATGTCAAAGAGAGGTTTTTTCTCGTGAGTGTCAAGCCAAACCTTTTAAGGGTGTAGCTGTTATAATCGACGAATTCACATTTTGTTATCATTCCATATATTAATCATTATTCCACTTACAAGGGCCCTAGAAAATTTGGATTGAGTATTGCGATGGTGGATTTTATAAGCTTCTAGATGGAGGAATCTTCCATGGAAGCATAATTCGAATCCAAGCATCTTTTCCTTGTACTTGTAAATTTTTTCTTAAGAGAAATCTCTTCCACCAATCATAGTTTCTTGTTATCAATAATGATGCAGGAGCATCGCTCCATGTCAGCAGCATGCCAGCCAGCCAACACATCCAGCACACATTTAATGGACAAAGGGAGAGGTGCCTCCCTCTCAATTTTGAAATTCAAAATTTCAATAAATGTTGTAAGGCTTTTAATGCCAGACGACGCCTTTGTACAGGTAGTGATTGAGATTTCCTTTAATGGTTTCCTGTAGCAAGCCCAGGACATAGTTAGGACTGGGCATCCATTTATGTAATGTAGTCATAGGAGTACGATGCCATCCGAGACAGCAATAGCACAGAGGAGGTGAAGAGGATAAGCTCAAGAGAGCCCTCTTTTGTAATTAGTCTCTAAGAGTAGAGAAGAGAGTTGGAATAAGAGAGATCTAGAGAGAGAGATGAGACTTGTTACAATCCAGCCTTTGTAAACATTTGTATAGACATACAGCTTAAGAGAAAAGCAATTTTTACTACATACTGTGTGTTTGATGCATGTTTTTATGCATTTCATGTTTTAAATGAATAACTGGTGAAGCATTGCATAAGTTTCAATTTCTTCCCGTCTTGGAGTTTTCGAGTGCAAGGAGTGCACATAGTCCACAAGGTGTGCATTGACAGAGGTGAGACAACCTTAGGAAAGCTCAAGAGGGATAGCATTGGACCTTCATCAGCAGAGGTGCAAGTAGTGCACAGGAAGGAACTCTGTCTCGAGTTCAGGGAAGACAAAACTATTTAAGGTTCTGTAGAGCTCTGCCAAGAGGGCATCGAGCGAGTGCATGGAGTGCACCAAGGAACTCTATTTTGAGTTTTGAGAAAAGAGAAGTGTCGAAGAGAAGACACCCATAGGGTTGCTGAATACTATGTAGGCTCTGCAAGGTGTGCATCGAGCAGAAGAACACTAAGAGGGCGTGAGGCATTTCTTTCCAAGAAATGCCCTCGAATCTGAGTTATTCGAAATCTCAGGAGCGCCAGGAGTGTGCAAGAGTGGGCTTGTTCTAAGTCCATAAGCTTAGAAGAGAAAGCGCAAGAAGAATGCGCACAGAGAAAACCTTTCGAGGTTTTTGAGTTGACAAAGCTCAGGAGGGGAAGCGTTTCTATAACGTAGACGAGACATAAATGAACTGGGCTCGCAAGAGGAGGAGTCGAAGGCCGAGACCTTTGAAACTTAGAAAATATTCTAAGTCAAAAGCCAAGAAAGCCCAGGAAGAAGAGCACAACTACTGTTGGATTGGGCAGAGGATGAGATCTGGACCGTTGAAGACTACGTCTAGGAAACGGGAGAATAGGGTGGAGGAAAATAGATCTGAACCATCAGATCTAGCACCAAGATTCGATAGCCTTCGGATCTGGAATAAGGTGCGCAAGGTTTAACCCTCGTAATAGCAGAAGGGAGAGGACTCGTCAAGTCCCGAAAGGACTAGGATCATCCATCAAGGAGGACACGTGGAAAATGGTCAGCGTTTCGTAGAAATCGCCCAAAGGACCAAGACCGTCCATCAAGGAGGACACGTGGCAAGCGGGCAAGGTTTTGGGGAAAGGCCTGAAAGATTTCGAGCCGTCGATCTAGTTAGATCGTGGTCGTCGGTTCTAGAAGGGCCTGGGCCTTTGATCTCTTAGAGGGAGAGATTTTGGCATTTTGTGAACCGGGGATTCGAAAGACAGAGAACAGGGGGAACACTTGCATCGTGGTTCCCCAAATCGCGAAAGCCGGTAGCGCTTTAATCTTAAGCGCGTGGTCACAGAGTGGTGGTCGCGTGAATGGAGGCTAAGGGAGGAGCCAAAGCCCATTAAGCCATTTTCGGCATTTTGGGACCCCGGTGTTCGAGAGGCCAGGAGTCAGGAGACGTGGAGTCCCGACTCGCGAAATCGCAAAACGATCATGGTCATCAATCGAGGAGGACGCAGGACCATCGGATTTGGTTTGGGAAAGGAATGGGATTCGGGGTTTCAAGAGTCAAAGGGATGGGACTCTTGAATGTCGAAGTCCCGAACCACGAAAAGTGCCTCTTGGCTTGGCCGAAGGTCATATCTAGGTCAAGTGTCGTGGATTCCCGGGTCGGCGAAAATCCTAAAAGAACGTAAGCCGTTGGATCGAGGGAGGCTCACAACCGTCGATCTCGTCAAAGGCAAGATTTCAGAATTTAGGGAATCATAGGGGAAGAGGAACGACTGATGGTTGTTCACTCGAACGTCTCGAAAAGACGAAATTAGTGGGAAACAAGTGGCGTGTACTCGTCACATTGGAGAAGTCAACCTTCGTTGAAATTTTAGGTTTTGGAGGTTGAATAGTCGAGGGAACTTACATCAGGATTCGCAAAGTCATGAAATCTGAAATTTCCTTTTCGGAAAAGTCTCGATCATATTTGTTGGTCAGGAGTGAAGGCAGGAGCTAGTAGGAGCTAGGCTCTATTTCGGGGTTTGGCAATTTGAAGGACAAGGAGCTTGGGAGAGCTCGCATGCAAGAGTCCCGAAACCCCGAAACGTGAAAGGTATATGTTGGTTCAGAATAGAGAAGAGCGCCAAAAAGGGGACGCGCGTGCAGATTTTCTCAAGACCTGTGCCAGAGGAAAAAGGGACCTATGGATTTGTTAAAAGGGTTTCCGCAGGAATCCAAAGAGCCCTTTTGGCTCAGCAGAAGATCGATCCAGAGACCGGGAGGTCGTAGACCCTACTGAGGTAGGGGGTCTACATCAAGTGGTATCAGAGCCACTTTTTGTCTGTAGACTACAGGAAGAGGGAGGCATAGTAGATAAAGAAAATACTCATATACACACCATCAAGTGGTATCAGAGCAGATTTTTGTCTGTAGATTTCAGACAAACCAGAAAGAGGAGACCGTTACTTTGTTCACAGACAAAGGAGAGATGGTGGGAGAAATTCTAGTAACATCAAGTGGAATCAGAAGCAGAGATTCATCTATATACAGCAGGTGAAAGAAGCAGGGTGTTAAATCTCTGTGGTGATTGTTGCAAGGTGTGCAGCAAATGATAGACAGTCAGGTGAGTTGTAGGAGGACATGGAGCTGCTCTCAGACATAGAGTGATCCATACACTTGCCAGGAGGGTAGGTGAAAGATGGAAATGGCTACCGAAGGCCATGAGCGTGGTGGAAGAGGAGACCACCAACAGATGAGTAAAGCAGAGATTGACAAAGAACTCGCTGAGATAAGGGAGAGAATGGCACAACTGACATTGAAGATGCAGCAGGAGGAAAAATTACATTGGAGGTATGAATGGCCTCTGAACAAGAAAGCCAAATGGCCTGTTCAAAAGTTGTTGGCGAGGAAACAACAACAAGAGTTGAAGAAGTGGTTGAGGTATGTTGAAAGCCTCAGTGACACAAAGCTGGTTTGCATTTGTGAGCCAGAAGTTGGAGAAACCCTCAGTGATGAGGAGGAGAGATCAGTTTCAGGTCTCATCTTTGGATAAAATTATGCCTGTTGTAGTAAGGTTTTTTTTGGGTAAATTATGCAATGCATTATTTGCCTGCAATTGTTTTAGATTCTACGATCATTCTCTGTTAATCCCTAGATGTTGATACCAGGGTGGGCACTTGAGGAATAAACATTTTGGAAGTCATGAATGCTTCAATTTGTATATTAGAGTTACCATGTGACTTTAGGAATGCCATCGGTTCGTCAGCTATAAAATTTGGTAAATGTTTATACAATGTATTTATTTTCATTTTATTCTTTCCAAGATGTGCATAGTTGAAATCCCGAAGTGAATTGAGAATATAATTTATTATGTATGTCATCCATTCCCTTGGATTATTAATTTTATACATGCTTAAGTCATAACCATGCATTTTATTCACGTTTATTTTTTTTCTTTACTTTTTGTAAAGGTTTACACTAGCTGTGCACATTTTTTGAGTTTAAATTACTTTGTTGTGTTGATCAGAAAATTTATGGCATATTGTTTTGCTGCTTGCACTTTTTCCAATTGGACATATGTTTATTCATAAGAAATTCTCAGCAAGCTTGATTAAGAGATATAATGGATCATGCATTTTATGCTTTTGTTTGTGAAGGCTGTTCAATTCTACTTTGAGCAAGTGTTAAAAAAGATGGATAGGTCCACATGTGCTTTCTTAATCGATGCCTTGGAGCTCTTAAAACAAACGTTGCCAGTTGGTATGTATGTTCTCTCTATTTACAGGGGTTAGAATCAAAATTAGATTGACATAATTGAAAGGTTATGATAATTTCTATAACTCTTAATTAACCATGCAAGGAAGGTGAGAGGTATAATATCCTGCATAGTTAGGCGTATTTACACCATTCAAATCAAATCTTAAAAAAAAATAAGATCCATTGTATTATTTGAGCATTCGTCATAGATATAAACATGTAAATAAATAGTCACATAACATTTATGTATATTACATTGATAACCTACTTTATATCATTTCTATTATTTAAAGAGCACGACCCCATCCAAGTAAAGAGCTGTGATGGTATTTTTAATGCTTTTTTCCAAATCCTTTGTTGTCACAAATTCAAAAGTAGAGACAAAGTCTTCCACTCAACAATATTTTTGTTTTCTATCCCAACACCTGCTTTAAAGGAGAACTTGTGCCTCCCAGAAGAATAGATAATACCTCCAGCCTTAGACTACCTAGGGGTTCCCTGGCAAGTACCATCAAATAAGGCTCAAGGGTAAGGTTTTTCTACCTCCAAGTTGTTGGAAACATGCTAACGAATTTCCTCATGCAGTCACATGCAGATGCACATGCACATGTGCATGCATGCAATCTAATTGTGAAATGTTTGTGTCACTATGTGATCTATTCATGATCAGTAACTGAGTGATAGATGTTATATATACGAGCATACCCATAGAGGTAGAGTACAATGCGAGTGCAAGTGAGTACATTGTGTGAGGAGAGGATGGTTGTATCCCTGGGTTGGATATTGTAATTCTCCCTTAAATAGAAGAAGACCGATAATCATTGCCCGTGGTTTTTTTCCCGAGTTGGGTTTCCACATAAATTAGTGTGTCGAATTGTGAGTTTGTTGGTCTTGTTTTAATGCGTGTTTAATCTAGCTCATTTATTCTCTGTTATATGATATTTTTTTCTTCCGCTGCCCAACAAGTGGTATCATAGCTAAGGCGAATTGAGTAGGTGTCATGGGTGAGCTAAAGAAAATAGTGTGCAGGTTTCATGTGATCACAGGAAGGCATGATATTGAAGAGTATCATCTCATCGATGCTCCCTAGACAGTGTTAGAGGTACACAGACACTCTCACACTTGAGAAACACTGATTTTCAAAAAATCGGCGCACGGGGTTTGCGCACCACAGAGGGCTAGCAAATCGACACTCCCCCACTACGTGAGCATTGATATCAAAGTAGCGCTCCCTTTCCACCCTCAAGGGAGCGCCGATCTTTAAAGAAAAAAAAATTTACTTGTATGCATGGGATATGGTATGCGTGGTATAAATTAAATATTTAAGGTATTAACATGGTCTTGAGGTGGAGAATAAGTTCGACCCATGATTAAAGAGTGAGTGGATGTTTAAAGGTGGATGCCATATAAATATAATATTTTTTTATTGGGAGGATATTAAATATTATTTTTAAAGAGTTGAACTTTTGTGGATTTGGTAAAAGGTTTTATTAACGTATAATTTTTTTTTTTAATTTTTTTTAAAACCTTTTCAGCATTAGTTTTGGGTTCAATCTTTAAGTATAAGGTTATTTTTCCATAGAAAGGGCTTGGTTTTATAAGAAGTGGTTTTGGAGTTTTTTCTTCTGCTAATGGGGAGTTTGCAGAGTTCCAAGTTTGAGGTGGAGAAATTCAGCGGTAAGAATAGATTTTCGATATGGAAACTCAAGATGCGGGATCTGCTTGTGCAACAAGGATTGCAAAAGGCATTGGCTGGAAATTCAAATAAACTGGCAAACATGACAGACAAGGACTCAGAGGATTTGGATGCAAGATCCCTTATTACGATTCGTTTATATCTGGCAAATGAGGTATTGTTTAACATCATTGAATAGATGAGAACAACAGGTTTGTGGACCAAACTAGAGAGTCTGTATATGACAAAGAAATTTTCAAACAAAATCTTCTTGAAGAGGCAATTATACAGCTTGCGAATGAAGAAGGTACGAAAATGGTTGATCACTTGAATGTTTTCAATACTTTGATTTATCAATTAACTGCTATTGAAGTAAAGTTCGAAGATGAATACAAGGAAGTTACGCTACTGTGTTTGTTCCCGAGGCTTGGGATCATCTGGTCACAATAATGTGGTTTAGCACAACAGATACCATTCATTATGACATTGTTATGGGAGCTTTGTTGTCTGAGAAGATGAGGAGAAGATCCAGTAAGGAAACCTCAACAGTAGAAGCAATGGTGGTCAAAGGTCGATCTATAGAAGGAGGGCAAGATAAAAAAGGTACAGTCAAGCCTAAGTCAAAAGATGGTAAGGGTAAGGCAAAATGTTGGTTTTGTGGAAAATCTAGGCATATCAATAAGGATTGTTGGAAAAGACAACAAGAATCCAAAGAGGACTCCACAATAGAAGCAAATTCATCTACAAGTATGGTTGATGAAGTTTTGTGTGTCTGTTGTGTCTCTCCACTTGTGTTCACATAGAAAGTTTAGGGCGATGATGGCCGAGTCACTGTGAAATAATTAAAAAAAAAATGTATTTACATTAGAGTTGTAAAAATTATTGATTGCATGTAAATTGGCATATGTCTGTAAGACCTAGATAGGCATGCATACCCCTGGTTTATCAGGTCACCTATGAAAATTATAGATGTAGATTTAGGTAGATTGAATACGTGGGGGGCACATGTATGTTAAATCTATATTAATAAAAATACATCGTTACGTGTAGGCCAACCATGACGAAAGAGTTATGGGGCACTAAGCTCCACTAGGAAGGGAAAGGGAAGGGAGCTAAGAAGCTAGCAAAAAAAGGCTAAGTTTAAGGGATTAACCCAAGGAAATATTATAATATATTCCTTAAAAGACTAAGGTTGAACATAACATGTTATCCTAAGTTCCTTTGGGGAAGAGGAATGAACTCCAAGTGGAGGGGAACAAGCTCCTACAGAGCCAAGTGACATCGAGGAAGCATGCAAATTTATGTGGGGAATGCCATCTTTGTGGGGGTTCTCTCTCACCATTCTGACCATTCTTGCCATCCTTTGTCCCACACACTCATGTACTGAGAAAGCACGTAGTCATTCCATTTCCTCCATTGTTGAAACCTCTATCATCATGAACCTCTCTAATTGTTGAGTTGTCCCTTCCATTACCCGATTTTACTATTGTGGCTACCTAGTTGATTTAAGAGCTGAACAAAGGAAGAAATTTATCAGGCCTGTGATTTGAATAGGTGGGTTGTCAGGCCCGTGGGTTGAAGAAGCAGGTTGTCGGGCCTATGAGAAAATCTCTCTAGGTGAGAGAGATTGTTGGGGAAGTGATTTCTCTTGGAGGGAGTCCAACAAAAGCTACAGAGTTCTAAGAGTTCATGATTCGACCTGTTGTTGAAGCCCTGGAAGGGAAGTGGAGAAGTCTATGGACTGTGGAACAATGAAGGTGTATATTCCCGGGTTGGGACAAGAATGTGGGGAATAATATTTTTTGAGCGGTGGGCGTAAGTAGTCTCCTTAGACGAAATGCTTCATGTTTCATTTTGCATCTTTTCGTAGTCTCAACCTAGCCTAGGATTTCCTTTGCCCCGAGTGGAGTTTATTCCCAGCTTGGGGGTGACCCACTGTTGATAGCTTGGAGCAGCGTGTTCTAAGGCTAGGAGGTTCGTGGAAGGTCTACACACAGTCAGTGGTCTTCTCATAAAAATATAAGTTCCAAATCTATGTTAATTTTACATGCTATGTTTAAATGTCGTGTTTAGCTACATGTCTGAAATTTATCATAATTTTTTGTATATATTGCATGTATGTGTTTATTGTCGCTTCTACATGAATATGTGTATGAGCAGTATGTTTATGTCTGTAAAATTGGATTAGATTAAAATTACACAAGGGATTGATGTACAGAGTATCCGGAGGGTGTTGGGGGAACACCTTGACTGTGTTCAGAAGATCAGGAGGTATAGCGGTTTGATAAACCATGGAAGACATGTTATTGGGCCATAAAGTTAAATTTGGGTCATTGGATCTGTTCGGAAGAAGGAAGATCCCCCACAATTGTCATATATGGAGAAGGTGCACGGAGGTTAAGCACATAAGTCCTTCAGACTTCACCCCTCTGGTCGTTTTAAGTCCTGAAGCTACGGGAAGAATTCGTCGGTAGTTGGTAGTTCGAGAGTTTTGTAATTGAGCAGAAGAGAAGAGATCAACCGAATTGTCGAAATCCCAAAGCGTCAGAGAAGACGTTGACCTATTCAGTAGTCGAAAATTCGACAGTTTGGAAAAAGTGTCAATGTGAAAGAATCATTGAAGTCTCATTTTTTCGAAGTGATGTGACATGATGATGTCACCAGGGTGACGTGGACCTGTCAAAAGTTCGACAATTCAAAAGTTTTGAGAAAGTGGCGAAGAAAGAAAATCCCTGAAGTCCCAAAGCACCAGATGTGACGTGGCATGATGACATCAGCTAAGGTGACATGGACCTACCTAGGTTTTCCATGTCCCACTCATTTCCATACTTTTGACAGGCCTTAGTATCGATTGGGACTTGGCACATGTCACTCAACGGTGGGGCCACGTGTCACCACTTTGATTGGTGACAATTGTACTTCGTGGTCCCCGAGAGGTTAAGCAGATCGAGATTTTGACGTTCGAGGAAAAGTTGTTGGAAGAACTTCCAGACCTTCAAAGTCTTAAAGTTTAGAAGTGATGTGGCCTGCTGACATCACTTGGGGTGACGTGGACACACAATGTGTGTGCCAAGGGTTAGTGTGATATATGCTTTTGAAAGGTTGATTTTTCAGTTAGGACTTGACATGTGTCACCCCTCAGATTGGTCCACATCTCCGCTTCTTGGAATCTTCCACGTAGCACCCGAGTGTGAAGTACTAAGTGGACCCTAGGAGTTCACCACTTCAAGGTTCGGAAAGAATGAAGTAAGAGGAAATTGAAACCCCCAAAGCTCCGAAGAGTGGAGTAAATCCACACTATTCATCGAATGGGACACACTATATCAAATCCCATGGTCCAGAGGATTCAAGGTATAAGTAGTTGAGGTTGAGGACTTTTGAAGGCCCGAAGGCTAGATTCCATCATGATCGTTGATCACAGAGGAGGCGTGCTTCCAGATCCCGTGTGTTGTAGGAAAATCTCCCTACAGACAAGTAGATTGCCTTAAAGAGCTTGACCCTAACTCTAAGACAGAAAATGATTAACGTGGACACTGACTTCCTTTCAAATCTATCCAAACTAACATATGAGAAGGGAGATAACATAAGTACCTCTTTATCGACGTTTATCCCTGCACGCTCCGAGTTGCGCTCCGATCCTTTGCTCCTCGCTGGATCTTGTGGACAAAACAAGATACGACCACTTCCTACTCTATTTATATTAGCTTGAAAATAGATCTATCTATCAACGATAAGTTCATGTAACATCAGACACAAACTAGAAAGAAACAGGCCAAGCATGTCATATTAATGAGAATAACGACAGTAGTGCTTACAATTGTAGATGTGAATGCGACAGCTTCGTCAAGTCCCCTTCATCTAACCCTTGCCTGAAAGATCCACAACCTGGATAATAGCAGCTTCACTGATCACTCTCCTTTGGCTGACTGTGTGTTTCCTACAAGATCATAGGTTTCATGCTAGCAATTCCTCCTTTCAACACCACTTATGAGATCATAAGTTTGGTGTAATTCTCTCTTTCACCATTAGAAATCTTGTTTATATAGCCTTGGAGAGGCTCTAACCACTTGAGATATCCTTGGGGAAGTTGAGGATTTTCCTCCTTCAGTTGAGGATCTGCCCTAAGATCATGGTTGGACTAGGGATTCGAATCCAACTTCCTTCCAAGAATGAAAAGATCCTTCCCCTATTCATCTCAACAGCTTAACAACTACCCAAAATAGGTAGCGCTCCCTCAAAAGGACCATCAGAGCGTTGTAGCGCTCCCTAGTAGGCTTTAGGGGGGTGCCAACGCTCTCAAAATCTATAGCGCTCCCTCAAAAGGGCCAGGGGAGCTTTATAACGCTCCCTGATAGTGTAAGGGGGAGCGTCGGCGCTCCGAGATAGTGTAAGGGGGAGCGCTCCCCTCCAAAAACTTAGTTTTTGAGGTGCTTTCAGATGGAAAAAGGTTTGCAAGCCTGCTAACTCATTTCTCCTCTTCCAAATCAAATGTTTGAGGTGTTTCAAGTGTCCTTCTCATGTCGTTATAGGCACGACATAAGCATCATGGCAGTATGCTTCCCCGACACTTGCGACACTTGTGAGCAACATGCGACACTTGCGACCTTGTGAGAAAAATGCGACACTTGTGACACTTGTAATGACGACACTTGCAACACTATCAAAGTGAGTAATTTTGATGTGTAACAGATTTCCCCCCAAAGTATGAAGTTAGAGAATACGAACTGATAACTGAAATACTTTGTAGACTTTCAAGCAAGGGTATAGACTCAGAGAACCTAACGGAAGCTGCACAAAAACATCCAACAAATATCATGACATATTTCAAAACCCAAGGCAGGCATACCTATGCTTGGGTGATCAAGACTTGTGAGATATGGCCGCCATAAAATACACTGCAGATCCATAATTGTATTGATAAAAGGTATAGCCACCGAAGATACAATGTGGATCTATAATCTAATGACTCAGACCGATCGTAGCCACGAAGAATACACAATGGATCTATGAGATGACGAGACATAGCCACAACCAATACAAAGTGGATCTATGTAATAGTGTATGTTTCCTTTGTCCAATAGAATCTCCTTCGCAACCTGGGCCAAGTATATCAAAATGGTTTCTCGACCCAGGGTCTTCTTACCAATCTCAACACGGTACGATTCCAACCATGTGAATAGATGTCTTGATGTCGAACATGGCAGAAACCACTTGATTACCAGTCAATGGCGTAAACCGTTAACAAGTGCGAGGGAGATCACCATTAATGTCAATGATTCCCAAGGTACCCTAGTACATTCCAGCGAATGTGAATAGATGAGCTGAAGTCGAACATCCGTGGAATCATTCGATCAGAGGTCAATGATGTAAACCTATTGACGGATCTAAGGAGGCCTGCCATTGAGGCATGCAGGTCCCAAAGTACTAACTGGTTTCTAAGTCTAATTCCTGGATAATATGTTGAAGTCGACAGGAATAGACTCGTCGAAGGAGGGCCTTGATGTATCCCCCATCAACGACACGAAACGAACATAGAGATGTAATAGGTAGATCAAAAGAACATGGACTGACACAGGTTTTGAGGCAAGATATTTGGGATGGTTGACTCTCGAGGCGGATACTTCCCTTGAACACTGAGGCACAACAGCAGAACATGACGTGGACCGATACTTATGCAGTGGATGCGGCTACTTGCGTCGGGTGACCCAAAGGAGTGAAAGGAACTCAAAGGATTGACTCAGTGTAGAGGTTCAACGGATTATGATATATGCAAATGACAAAGTGTCATGTTCAAGGGCGACTCTAAGAAGTGATGGATGATGTTCTCAAGAGACTGTTTGGCTTGCTCCTTTCAATTTTTTTCCCCCATCCAGATGGACGAGTACCTCTTTTTGATTTAATGAGCTCGAGGAAGATAACACATGCTCGATATAACTCACCTTCGGTAAGTTCCTCTTCCTTTGTTTAATGAACCGGAAGAAGTAAGGGTTCGGTCCCATATGGGCCTGTCGATGTGTGCTTTAACGAGTCCAAAGACAGAAAAATCGAAGGTTTTT
>ML781307.1:48529-67322 GCA_009831015.1 Picea engelmannii
TGCTTAACAGACTTATGCCTTGGTGCAAGCTTCCACGCAGTAATTGTGGATTTACCCTCCAAGGAGCCCGAGTGAGTTTGACCAATGTCTACTCCAGGTACAGTGAGACTTCCCGTCACCGTCACCTTGTGTAAGACCCTAAATATTACAGCCATGAAGGTTACCAATTCACAATCAGCCCCTGGGTGGGAACAGTCGACAGTCTGATCAGAACGTACGGGCAGGGTATCGAGCCCGAAATCAACTAAAAGGCTTGCACACAGTAATTGTGGATTTACCTTGAAGTGACCCCCATAATACGATCTGACCACCACAATCAGTTAAACCACGGAGGGTTAGTCCCCGTAGCTCACCCGAATGTGACCTCGTGTGTAACCCCTATGTGAGAGGGGGATCCCAGGCAGACTTATACAATGATTGGATTTGACTCTCCCTAACTCAGGATGCTACTGTTTGTTTTGAAAAACTTTGGAGAGTTATGCTCACAGCCCTAATCCGAAGTACTAAGCCTAATCTACTATTGGTGGAGGATCCTAGAAAAGAAAAAGCTCTAGATAACTTTTAATTAGCGTTGATTTTATGGCTGTTCTTTACGCAAAAGGGGTGTATGGAAGTGAAACGAATGGAATTATGACTCAGTCCCAAAAATGCATCAAATATGATAAGCATTCATTTCTTTTCGATGAACATCTATCTAAGGGAGAGAGAGAGAGTTCTTTTCACTAACAAGCACAAATAAGGAATGCCCTCAAACGATTCTTAATCAAATCCTGATGTAATGCTAAAACTTTTTGAGATGCCTTCTAACATGCACAATCAATCATGAAGATGCTTTTTATTGTTTGCATATGAATAAAGATCAATTCAACACAATGCTCGTCTTGCTAATTATCTTCTCGTATGAATGAAAATCAAACCAACACAAGCAAGAATCATGCAAACAATACACCCTCTCGTTGTGATCAAAACAAGAAGCGAAAGAAAAGAAGCAATCAAAGAGAAAACAAACTTCACCCAAAAGAAAAAGTCGAAGAACAATGATCTTGACTACAATCAAGATGAAGAGGTCTGTAGGCCTTTGATGACCTTCACCAGGGTTTTTTACTCGGTTGATGAGGAGAGAAAAACAATGCATGGGTTTCAAACTTCACTCAACAGAAAAACTCAATAACAATAGTGAAGAAGGCTACAAAATCCAAACAGTAAGATGTTTGTTCTTCAAGCAAAGGACAGATGCCAAGGCTGGAAGAGAAGGAGCATTGACTCACAAGGTTACTCAGCAGGAGAGACACAGAGGGAAACCCTGAAAAATGCAGTTCTGGAAGGTTTGTTGGCCAAAAAGAGGCTGACGCTCTGTTGCCAAAGGCAAGGAGCATTATAGCGCTCTGTGTAAGGCTATAGGGGAGCGCTGGCGCTCTGTTAACACTGGGACAGGGGTGCCAAGTTCAAAAACTCCCAAAAATGTCGAAAATTTCCAAAAATTGCAATTCAAACTCGACAACTATGCTGAGTATGATGGGGTAAGGATCCAATCATCTCATGAAACCAATCAAAAGAGGAGTGAACCAGGTCTGAAACAATCAAGGGATAGAACTAGGTCAATGAGGAGAAATCAAAACAAGAAGTTTCGATTTGAGGCTATCTCCCCAGTGGAGTCGCCAGTTTCTGTTGTAGGAAAATCTCCCTGCGGACAGGTAGATTGCCTCAAAGAGCTTGACCCTAACTCTAAGACAGAAAATGCTTAACGTGAACACTGACTTCCTTTCAAATCTATCCAAACTAACATATGATAAGGGAAGATAACAAAAGTACCTCTTTATCAACGTTTGTCCCTGCACGCTTTGAGTTGCGCTTCGATCCTTTGCTCCTCGCTGGATCCTGTGGACAAAACAAGATATGACCACTTCTTACTCTATTGAGATTATCTTGAAAACAGATCTATCTATCAACAATAAGTTCATGTAACATCAGACACAAACTAGAAAGAAATAGGCCAAGCGTGTCATATTAATGAGAATAACGACAGCAGTGCTTACAATCGTAGATGCGAATGCGACAGCTTCGTCAAGTCCCCTTCGTCTAAACCTTGCCTGAAAGATCCACAACCTGGATAATAGCAGCTTCACTGATCACTCTCCTTTGGCTGACTGTGTGTTTCCTACAAGATAATAGGTTTCATACTAGCAGTTCCTCCTTTCAGCACCACTTATGAGATCATAAGTTTGGTGTAATTCTCTCTTTTCCATATCTCTTTCACCATTAGAAAGCTTGTTTATATAGCCTTGGAGAGGCTCTAACCACTTGATATATCCTTGGGGAAGTTGAGGATTTGCCTCCTTCAGTTGAGGATCTGCCCTAAGATCATGGTTGGACTAGGGATTCGAATCCAACTTCCTTCCAAGAATGAAAAGATCCTTCCCCTATTCATCTCAACAGCTTAACAACTGCCCAGAATAGGTAGCGCTCCCTCAAAAGGACCATCAGAGCATTGTAGCGCTCCCTAGTAGGCTTTAGGGGGCGCCAACGCTCTCAAAATCTATAGTGCTCCCTCAAAAGGGCCAGGGGAGCTTTATAATGCTCCCTGACAGTGTAAGGGGGAGCGTCGATGCTCCGAGATAGTGTAAGGGGGAGCGCTCCCCTCCAAAAACTTAGTTTTTGAGGTGCTTTCAGATGGCAAAAGGTTTGCAAGCCTGCTAACTCATTTCTCCTCTTCGAAATCAAATGTTTGAGGTGTTTCAAGTGTCCTTCTCATGTTGTTATAGGCACGACATAGGCATCATGGCAATATGCTTCCCTGACACTTGCGACACTTGTGAGCAACATGCGACACTTGCGACCTTATGAGCAAAATGCGACACTTGCGACACTTGTAATGAAAACACTTGCGACACTATCAAAGTGAGTAACTTTGACGTGTAACACCGTGGTCTGGAGAAGTGGTGCTCTGAAGGAATGGAGTTACAGGTTACTTGAGTGAATAACTCTTGGAAGGTAGGAGTTAATATCAATCGTTGATCGAGGAATGACACGTGGATGAAGGAGAGGATATCTAGTAGTTTGGAACTCCAAGAGATATGTGAAGAAGTGCTTAGGAAATCCCTGAAGCCTAGGGTTCTGTAGTAAATCTCAGTCGTTGGATGTTGGGATGTCGTGGACTATTGATCCAACATCCTTCGTGAGTTCACAAGTTCGCCAGTTCGACGGTCCAGGAGACTTGTTGTGATGTGCTTTGGAAACCCCCAAATTCATAGTCTCGAAGCTCCTATCCACCGTATATATGAACGGATAATAAGGACCAGTGATCAATACGTCTTTTGAATATTTGAAGAATTGACATTCAGGGAAAATGTGTTGTAATGGAGGAATATCCTTCAAAGCCCTGAAGTTCCAGAGCCTCGGAGGACCGAAGCACAAGATAAGCTCCTAGTTGTTAGCGTTGGGTCACAACCCTGGTCACATGAATTTGGGGGCCAAAGGAAAGGGGTTAGCACCCGAAATTTTGTTTTAAGAGAAAGAGAAGGGCTTAGAGAAGGAGCCCGTTGAGTTTTTAATTGCATAGACCTACACCTAAAGAGGTAAGGAAGGCCTGTAAACTTGAAGGAGGGATCCAGCATGGATCCAAGAGACATTTCGAATCTGAGTTGGAAGAATCCAAGTATAGGATTTCATCGCTAAAAATGAAATTGTTCAAGTATCCATAACATCCTGCTCAAATTTCAGAATTGAGCATGGAAACAACCATTGGAAAGGTATTGAATAGTAGAAGATTATTGTTCACCTAGAAATTGGATATGAACAATCAATTTCTTAGGAAATCAGCAGAAAATATGTCTGATATATATTAATGAATCAGAGTGGTTCATGTTTTCATGAAATTATAAAGAACAATTAGCCTGACAAAGTTTTGTTGGATGCATATTTTTGCAGAATCAACAGTTGTCAAATTAGAGTCAGCATAGAGTGCAGAGTGATGGAGGACACGCAAGTAGTATACAACCAATAAGATGAAATCAGAGGGTTGAATGTTCAGTTGGGTATCAAGGGAAATAACTCCAATGGACATGGAGGAGGAAAGGAGGAAGACACAAATCTGGTTGAGACCCTCAAAAAATTGCAGACAGATGTCGAGAGACACAAGGATGATAATGAGAGGCTTATGAAGGCTAAGGGGTAGCAAGAATACTTCAACAAGAAGTTAATAAAAATCATGGAAAGAATTGAAAATAAATTGGATAAGGAGAGTGGCTCCAACAAATCAGGAAGCCACGGGACCCCTGAGAAGAAAGGAAGATCAAGGAGTGGTAGAAGACATCATAATCACTCCCAAAAGCATTCCCATAGGAGATCACATAGTATCTCAAGTCCATCCCCTGTTAGGAATCATAGGAGGTCTAGGGTGGATGAGTTGAAAGGAGAAACGAATAAGATCAAACCTCTTATTTTTGATGGAGAGCACAAGAAGGATGAAGATGTTGAGACATGGTTGCTAGGCATGAGGAAGTACGTCCAATTACATAACTATTCTTCCCATGCAGAAGGAAGAATTGACATATGTCAGCTGAAAGGAAAGGCATCCATGTGGTGGGATCAAATTGTGTAAGTTCAACACCTCAAAGAGAAAAATGTGACTTGGAAGGAATTCAAGAGGCATTTTGGGAAGAAATACCCGACCAAGAGGTATTATGATAAAAAGATGAAATATTTCTTTGAACTCAAACTAGGAAACATGACTATTGATGAATATGAAAGGAGATTTTTACTGTTGTTGATGTATGTCTCTTTCATCAAGGATGAGATAGTGAATATTCAGAGGTACCTGAGTGGGCTGTCATATTTCATCAGTGATAAAATCCAATATGATGATCCCAAGACTCTGGAAGAAACTATAAGGAGAGAAAAATGCTTATATGATCAACAAAAAATAAATCCTACTTTCTAGAAGGCTTGGGAGGACAAGAAGTAGTTTAATAAGGAACCAAGGAAGAAGGGGAACAAGCCTCCATTTTTTAGAAACAATCCTCAAGGACAAGCATCTTTTAGAGAGCATAGAATGGATGAGGTAGGTGGGAAAAGGCCAAGGAATACACCCATTCAATGTTGGGGCTGTAAAGGAGACCATAAGTATAGATAGTGTCCTTACAAAGGTGACAAAGTGAGAGATGTCCACAATGTACAACAAGCAGAAACAGTGGAGGACATGGGAAGAAGTGTACCAATGATCTATGTAGCCCTGAAAAACAAGAAAGATGAGTTTCAATCACACATGATTGAAGTTGAAGGTATGATAAATAACCATGTCTTTACTATTTTAGTAGACTCAGGAGCTAGTCATAGTTACATAGATCCTAAAGTTGTGGAAATATTGGTTTTTCCAAGAAGCAAGCATGGGAAATCTTGGCTCGTACAGCTGACTACAGGAGCCAAGTGAAAATTTGTTAAGTTGGTTAAATCTTGTCCAGTGGACATGAACTGGCTAAGTACCAAGGAAAATTTGAACATCTTTCCATTGGGTTCATATGATTGTCTAATTGGTATGGATTGGTTGGACCAACACCATGCTATCTTAGACTTTCATGAAAAGGAATTTAATTTCTGGGATGAGGAAGGGAACCCAAGAATAGTCAATTGATTTCCTAGGCCAGTTACTATCCGATAGATCTCAACAATGCAGCTGAAGAAGTGTTATAGGAAGGGTTGACAAATATTTGCAACCCATATGGAAGAAGCCACTAAGGATAAGGTGCCAAATCTAGACGATCACTCAATACTGAAATATTTTGAGGATGTGTTCAAGGAGATACTAGGACTACCCCCAAAGAGAGAAATTGATTTCTCTATAAATTTGATGACTGGAGCAGCTCCAATATCAAAGACTCCTTACAAAATGAGTACACCAGATCTGAAGGAGTTGCAAATGCAGCTTGAAGAGATTCTGAAGAAGGGGTATATATGCCCAAGTGTGTCACCTTGGGGTGTCCCAGTATTCTTTGTGAAGAATAAAGATGGAACATTGAGATTGTGCATCTAATTCAGACAGTTGAACAAAGTGACCATAAAGAACAAGTATCCTTTTCCAAGGATCGGTGATCTCTTTGATCAGTTAAAGGATGAAAATATATTCTCAAATATTGACCTCAGGTCATGATATCGTCAAGTAAGGATCAGATATGAAGACATAGGCAATACAACATTCAGGACAAGGTATGGTCATTATGAATTCACGGTGGTGCCATTTGGATTATCAAAAGCACTAGTTGTTTTCATGTGTTTGATGAATGGTGTTTTCTGAGAATATTTAGAAAAGTTCGTCATTGTGTTTTTGGATGACATCCTTGTGTGTTCCAAGTCAGAATAAGAACATGAGCATCATTTGACAATGGTGTTACAAGTGTTAAGAGAACACTAGTTGTATGCAAAATTAAGCAAGTGCTCATTTTATCAAAACATAATTCACTATTTGGGGCATATCATATCCGAAGAAGGGATAGCAGTGGACCGTGAAAAGATTGAGGTCATTAAAGGGTGGAAAACACCTAAGAATGTGATAGGAGTAATATCCTTCATGGGTCTAGATGGATACTAGAAAAGATTTATTGCAGGGTTTTCAAGAATTGCTCACCCAATCACTTCCTTGCAAAGGAAGGGGGTGAAGTTTCAATGGACAACAAAATGTGAAAAGAGCTTCCAACAATTGAAGCAATTGTTAACCATTGCTCCAATTTTGAGGATTGATGATCCAAATGAATATTTTGTGGTTTTCACAGATGTATGCAAAGAAGGACTTGGCAGAGTCCTCAGCCGGAATGGGTTTGTGATATATTTTGAATCCATAAAATTTAAAGAGCATGAAAGGCTCTATGCCACTCATGATTTGGATTTGGAAGCCATAGTGTATGTTTTGAAGAAGTGGAGGCACTACCTCATGGGAAAGAGGTTTGAGCTGAGGACATACCATAATGGTCTGGAAAACTTGTTTGATCAGCCAACTTGGAATCCCAAGAAAAGCAGATGGTTGGAATTCCTTTGTGAGTATGACTTTGATATTAAGAACATCAAAGGAAAGGATAACAAAGTGGTTGATGCAATCAATAGAAGAGTACATGAACTGCATGCTAAAACCATTAGCATGTATCAAATTGATCTTAAAGGCATAATTTATGAGGCTACAAAAGATGATTTGCAGTACATGGAATTGGTAACAAAATTGCAGCAAGGTAAAATGCAACAGAAAGTTGAAGATTATGAATTGGGAATTGATTGAATTATCATGTACAGGAACATAATTTATGCACCCAATTCTCCTGAATTGAAGAGTACAACTTTAAAATAGATTCATAATGTACCTTGTGTCGGACACCCAGGATATCAAAAAATAGTTTCAGTAATCAAGAGCCAATATTATTGGCAAGACATGAAGAAGGAGATTGTTGAGTACATCGCTAAATATTTGGACTATCAAAGGGTAAAGGTTGAGCATAGAAACCCATCTGGGTTGCTACAATCATTAACCATTCCTGAGTGGAAGTGGGAAGTGGTGACAATGTATCTCATTGCCAAATTTCCCAGAACAATTAAGCAACATGATGCTATCATGGTGGTGGTGGAAAAGCTTACTAAAGCTGCCCATTTCATTCCTATGAAGGTTATTCACAAGGAAACCAATGTTGTTGATATTTATATGAGGGAAGTATCATGCTTGCATGGCATACACAAGACAATTTTGTCTGACAGAGACCCAAAGTTTAACTCAAAGCTTTGGAAGGGATTATCAAAGGGTTCAGAACAAATCTAAAATTTAGCACAGCTTATCATCCCAAGTCTGATGGGAAAAAAAAAGGGTGAATCAAGTGATAGAGGATATGCTAAGGATGTATGTGAGGGACAAACCATCTAAATGGGAAGATTATCTACACTTGGTAGAATTTTCCTACAACAATGGGTATCAAGCATCACTGAAGATGAGCCCATTTGAGGCACTTTATGGAAGAAAGTGAAACACACCAGTAAGTTGGGAAAACCCACTTGATAGAGTGGTGATTGGGCCAGAGTTTCTCAGAGAATTGGAAGAGAAAATGTTGAAGATTAAATGGAATTTAAAGGTTTCCCAAGATAGGCAGAAAAGCTATGCTGAAAAGGGAAAAGCTCACAGGGAATTCAAAGTGGGTGATCATGTTTTCTTGAAGGTGAAGGCCAAAATAAGTTCCTTGAAGTTGGGAAACTGTTCCAAGTTGGCAGCCATATATTGTGGGTCATTTGAAATCCTAGAGAGGATTGGACCAATAACTTAGATGCTTGCATTACTTGCATATATGTCTATACATAATGTATTCCATGTATCATTTCTTAAGAAATATATACCTGATGCTAATCATGTTATTGATTGAAATGTGATTCACGTGGAGCAAGAAAACGTTTTTCAAGTGCATCCAGTACGCATTCTGGACCGGAAAATCAAACAACTCTGGAATCGAGCCATAGGGATTGTAAAGGTCCAATGGACTTGGTACGGTCCTGAGGATGCAATTTGAGAGCATGGAGATGCTATGCGGGCAGAATACCCGCATCTTTTTGAAGATTTTGAAAATCTTGTTGATGTTATGTAAATGAGTTGCATTGAGGACAATGAAAAAATAAGGGGAGGGGATTGTAATACCCCAAGGTCAAGCCCCTGATGAATTTTAATGATGTTTAATGAAGTTTATAGGTTGGTGAGCCAAGTATTTATAAGTTGGAGGCTTACGTGTTTATAAGGCCGAAGAGCCTAGATTTTAAGGCCAAAGAGCCTATTTGTGTATATGTAATTATGCATATTATTAATAAATATACATCACTACGTTTATATCAACCATGAAGAAAGAGTTATGGAGGACTAAGCTCCACTAGGAAGGGAAAGGGAAGGGGGATGAGAGGCTAGGAAAAAGGGGCTAGGATTGAGGGCTTTACCCAAGGGAATATTATAATATATTCCTTAAAATACTAAGGTTGGACATAACATATTATCCTAAGTTCCTTTGGGGAAGAGGAATGAACTCCAAGTAAAGGGGAATGAGCTCCTGGAGATCCAAGTGTCATTCAGGACGCATGAAAATTTATGTGGGGAATTCCATCATTGTGGGGGTTCTCTCTCACCATTGTGACCATTCTTGCCATCCTTTGTCCCACACACTCACGTACTGAGAAAGCACATAGTCAGTCCATTTATGCCATTGTTGAACCCTCTGTCATTGTGAACCTCTGTAATTTTTGAGTCATCCCTTGCCTTACCCAATTTTACTATTGTGGCTACATGGTTGATTTAAGAGCTGGAAAAAAGAAGCAGGTTGTCAGGCATGTGATTTGAAGAGGTGGGTTTTTAGGCCCGTGGGTTGAAGAAGAAGGTTTCCAAGCCTGTGAGAAACTCTCTCCAAGTAAGAGAGATTGTTGGGGAAGTGATTTCTCCTGGGGGGAGTCCAACAACAGTTACACAGCTCTGAGAATTCTTGATTTGGCCTGTTTTTGAAGCCCTAGAAGGGAAGTGGAGCAGTGAATGGACTATGGAACAATGAAGGTGTATATTCCTGGGGTGGGACAAGAATGTGGGGAATGAGAGACTGTGAGTAGTGGGCGTAAGTAGGCTCCTTGGAGGAAATCCTTCCTATTTCATAGTGCAACTTGCTGTAGTCTCAACCTAGCTTAGGATTTCGTTTTCCCTGGGTGGAGTTTAGTCCTAGGTCGGGGGTGACCCATTGTTTATAGCTTGGAGCAACGTGGTCTAAGGCTGAGAGGTTTGTGGAATTTGTGCACGCAGTCGATGGTCTTTTCATAAAAAGATAAGTACCAAATCTATGTTAATTTTACATGTTATGTTTAAATGTTGTGCTTAGGTACATGTTTGAAGTTTATCAGAATTTCTTGTATATATTGCATGTATGTTTTTATTGTCTCTTCCACATGAATATATGTATGAGCAATATGTTTATGTCTCTTAAATTGCATTGGATATATATGTATATCAGAGCACAAAAATTTTCAAGTGGCATTGCCTTGCATGGGTGGTTGGGTATGTTACAATCAGGTTTTCAGACCAATTTGGTTTTGAAGTAGTGGTGTTTCCATGACCAGGGTGGTCGGGGGATGTTACACTCACACTACCATCTAGGGTGTTTTCCCTAGATTAACCCACATCATAAACTTATTATATTACATTTTTACTTACATTAGATATTGTCTACACACAAGGGTATCAAATTTTGGGTTGATCTCTTATTGTCATATGAGTATCAAATTTTGGGTTGATCTCTTATTGTCATATGAGTATCAAATTTTGGGTTGATCTCTTATTGTTAGATCAATCTCTAATTATTATTTGTATGATATCTTTCTTTCATGTGATATCACTTTTTTTTTTAAGTAAAAATGTTCATTTATATACCATAGTGGAAAATTTACAATACAAAATTGCCATATTTAGGACTTTGAATATGATCCTTGTAGGAATTTGAGTATGATCCTTGTGTTGTAGATGAAATCAATTGTCCATACGAAATTACAAATTGTTGTCCAAAAGAAAAACTACTCAACTATAAGTGTTTGTCCTAAATGTTGTGTCTATAATTAAGAGTTTCTTTGAATGGTCATAGTTTATATATAGCGGAGTTAATCTTCTCTAGAGAACTGTTGTAATATAAAAAAATATATTCTTGGTAGTTATACATGTAGCCATGACTAAGATAAATCTTGAATAGCTATGATTGTGAAAATACAATATTTTAGTTGATTTCTTCTTCCGAGTTTCTTGTAGCAAACTAGGATATTTACAGAATGAGATATCCATAGATTGATGTGCAGGGTAGTCTATAAACTTTTACAAGTGATATTAAGCTAGAATGTTTTGGTCTATCAATGTGTTCTAGATTTGAAAGATTGATTCTAAGTATAAATTGGTTACCGAAGATAATAATATAAGATACAATAGTTTTAATGTAATAGTCAAAGGTAATAAACTATTTTATTTTAATTATTATCTAATTGTTTATGTGTTCATTAGGTAACACCTTCTACCCTCGTACCTTACAATGAAGGCATGGACTAGTTGTGTTGCAGCTATGTCCCTTGTTAATTAATAGCAATAATGAAAAACATTATTTAAAATAATATGTTAAATAGTAAAGTTTCTTTTTTAAAACTAAGTATAAGTATATATTCTCATTTTTAAATAATTATTCATAATTATAATTAAAAATATTTAATAATTTTAATTGAAAATCTTTTATAATGGTAAAGAGAAATTAAAATTTAAAAAGTAATTTAGACACAAATTATATTAATTTATAATTTTAATAAAAAAAAATATAATAACAAAACTTAAATTATAAAAATACAACTTTAAAAATAAAATATATTTTGTTTGGGAAAATAATTTCTTATTAAAGTAATACTTTGTCACATTCACTGTGATATGTATTCATTATAACCATACATATACTATATCTACTTAAGTATTAATATTAATAGATTAAGTTTACATTTAAGTAATATGTTAAGTAAATGTCCTTTAGTAGTAAGTAAATATAATGTATATAATTAATTAATGTAAATGCAATATGTTTTAAGAATGTTGAATACATTTTAATATATAAATGAATGTAAATAATGTCTTATTAAAATAATATTTTGTCACATTCATTGTGATATGTATTCATTATAACCATACATATACTATATATCTACTTAAGTATTAATAGATTAAGTTTACATTTAAATAATATGTAAAGTAAATATCCTTTAGTAGTAAGTAAATGTAATGTATATAATTAATTAATGTAAATACAATATGTTTTAAGAATGTTGAATAAATTTTAACACATTTATAAGAATCATTTAATGATATTGTAAAAATAAAAATTCTTATATTCAATTTTAAAGTGATATTTTGTTGTATGTTTTTAGAATGTTGAATAATTTTTAATATGTAAATGAATGTACAAGAATCATTTAGTGATATTGTACAAACAAAAATTCTTACATTCAATTTTATAGTGATATTTTGTTGTTTTCTATGAAAATATTACAAATATTATGTATAAAACATTAATTATTAAAGTAATACCAATGTGTTTATCACATTTACAATAATATGTATTTATTATAATAATACATATAATAGATCTATTTCAGTATTAATAGATTAAGTTTAATATGTTAAATAATGGTAAGTAAAAATAATGTAAAGCATTAATAATTATTAATTAATGTTAATTAATACTTAATAATTAAATTTTTAAATAAGTATTAGTATTTATTATTGATTAATAACAATAATGAACAACATTGTTTAAATAATATGTTTAATAGTAAAGTTTATTTTCTAAACTTATGTTTTGTAAGTAATTCATTGCAATATAACTCTTAATTTAATTTTTAGAATGTTGAATAATTTTTAATATAAAAACTAATGTATAAAAATTATTTAGTAATATTGTGAAAACAAAAATTATTACAATATTTTGTTGTTTTTTATAAAAATATTACAAATATTTTGTATAAAGCATTAATTACTAAAATAATACAAATATATTTATCACATTAATTAATAATTACTAACTATTAATTTATTAATACTTAATACTTAATTATTAATAAGTAAAAAATAACTAATATTCAAAAATATATATAAAAAAAAAACATAAAATAATATCACATTAATTAATAATTACTAACTATTAATTTATTAATAATTAATAATTAATTATTAATAAGTAAAAGGTAACTGATATTCAAAAGAAAAAAATGGAAAATATAACTTTAAAAAAAACATATAATAAACAACTGTAAAATTTAAAAGTTGAAAAAATGGAAAATATAACTTAAAAAAGCATAGAATAAACAACTGTAAAATTTAAAAGTTGTTTGATATTCCATCTGCATTCCATTATAAAACGTAAACTTTAGTAATCCTTAAGATACAAAGAAATTTTACTCTACACATTATAAAACGTAAATTTTAGTAAACCTTAAGATACAAAAGCACTAGTAATGGAGCACCTTTACATTGTATTTAGTAATGGACCACGGTTGCATGGTATTCGACAACGTTGTCATAGATCGAAGGAGTGGGTGCGGGCCACAGAGTAGCCTTGACCAACATTATTTAAACAATATGTTGTCACAACATATTACAGTTTAATATGTTGTCACAACATATTACAATGTAATATGTGTAATATGTTGTAACAACATTAATTCTTTTATTTTTAAATCTTATGTTATGTAAGTGTTATATTGCAATTACTTAAATCATTAAGTAAATCATTGGAATATAACAATATATTACATTGGAATATGTTGTAACAATATTAATTCTTAATGTTTTTAATGTTGAATAATTTTTAATATGTAAATAAATGATATTTTGCAAAACTATAACATATTATAATGTAATATTTTATAATAGATTTGTTTCAGTATTAATAGATTAAGTTTAATATGTTAAGTAATAAAAAATAAATGTAATGTATAGTATTAGTAATTATTAATTAACATTAAATAATAATTAATATTTAATAATTTAAATTTTTAATAAGTATTAGTATTTATTATTGATTAATAATAATAATGAACAACATTGTTTAAATATTATGTTTAATAGTAAAGTTTATTTTCTAAACTTATGTTTTGTAAGTTATTGTAATATAACTTTTAATTTTTAGAATAATGAATAATTTTTAATATGTAAATTAATATATAAAAATTATTTAGTAATATTTTTTTTTTTTTGTTAATTTGTGTGGGACGATTAACCTGTGGCTTGAGAAATCGCGAGGGATCGCACTCGGCCTGAGCCACACCAACCCTTAACATGGTTGGATTTTTTGTCACAAGTTTAGAACCGGTGACTTTAACATCACGGAGTGGCTTAACAACACACTCCGTCCACTATCCTACACCTCGGAGACAAATCATATAGTAATATTATACAAACAAAAATTATTATAATATTTTGTTGTTCTCTGTAAAAATATTACAAATATTTTATATAGAACATTAATTACTAAAGTAATATAAATATATTTATCACCTTAATTAATAATTACTAACTATTAATTTATTAATACTTAATAAGTAAAAAGTAATTGATATTCCGTTTGCATTCCATTATAAAAATTAAAATTTAGTAAACCTTAAGATACAAAGAAATTTTACCCTACACAGACAGAGACGAGACGACTACAAAAAGCGCTAGTAATGGAGCACGGTTACATTGTATTTAGTAATGGACCACGGTTGCATGGTATTCAACAACGTTGCCCGTCCTTAGATCGAAGGAGTGGGTGGGAGCCAGAGAGTAGCCTTGACCAACATTATTTAAACAATAAAGTTTGTTTTTAAAACTTATGTTTTGTAAGGGTTATATTGCAATTACTTAAATCATTGGAATATTACAACATATTACATTGTAATATGTAATATGTTGTTAACATATTACATTGTATTATTAAGTTGTAAGGGTTATATTGCAATTACTTAAATCATTGGAATATAACAACAATTACATTGTAATATGTTGTTACAATATATTACAACAACATATTACAATGTGATATGTTGTAACAACATATTACATTGTGATATGTTGTAACAACATATTACATTGTGATATGTTGTAACAACATATTACAAAAGTGTTAGTAATAGAGTATGATTACATTTTATTTAGTAATGGACCACGGTTGCATGGTCAAAAAGTAGTTTTGACCAACATTATTTAAACAATATGTTAAATAGTAAAATTTATTTTTAAAAATTATATTTTGTAAAGGTTATATTACAATTACTTAAATCATTAGAATATAACAACATATTACAATATTACAATGTAATATGTTGTTACAACATATTACATTGTATTAATATGCTGTAACAATATATTACACATTGTAATATGTTGTAGATTTGCAAAATATCATTTGTTTACATATTAGAAATTATTCAACATTAAAAAAATTTAAGGATTAATGTTGTAACAACATATTACATTATAATATGTTGTTATGCAAACTATCATTTGTTTACATATTAAAAATTATTCAAAATTAAAAAACATTAAGGATTAATGTTGTTACAACATATTACAATGTAATATGTTGTGACAACATATTACATTGTAATATGTTGTTATACAAAATATCATTTGTTTATATATTAAAATTATTCAACATTAAAAATAAATAAGGTTTAATGTTGTAACAACATATTACATTGTAATATGTTGTAATAACATTAATCCTTAATCCTTAATTTTTTTTAATGTTGAATAATTTTTAATATGTAAACAAATAATATTTTGCAAAAACAATTATAAATATACTTTTATAAAAAAATATTTTTGAAAAAGAAAGTTAAAACTTTAATGACTATGAAATTAGTAAACTTGGAAAACTTTTCCTTTCATAAGTTTGTTTGTTATCAGACTTCTATGCATGTTGTGATATGATATTGTTGAGCTCCCTTCAACAATTAACTCATACCTTATTAAATGATATTTAATTAACATTTAATTAATTAATTAAAATAATAAATATAATATAAAATAGTAAAAAAATAAAAGCATTAAATAAAATTAACTTAATATAGTTTAATTAACATTTAATTAATTAATTAAAATAATAAATGTAATACAAAATAGTATAAATGTAATATAAAATAGTAAAAAAATAAATGTATTAAATAAAAGTAAAAAAATAAACATGTGTGTTTTTGTATTTGCAAGGGGTTTAACCTTACATACATATCGTACTATCGTATTAGGATAATTATTTGATAACCCTTCTATTCATGTAAATATACTTTTTACAACTTTAAAATTATATTTTAATAAAAATAATTCCAAAACTATTATAATATATTATGTCTATAAACAAATATAATAGTTTTTAAAAAATGGTAAAAAAATATTAAAAATAATAAAAAAAATCCTTATTTTCTTAAAAGAAAATTCAACACAATAAGTGAGAATGGAGCATTTTGAAATTTGAACAGTCATTATCAAATGCAATACTTAGTACTTATATAACTTTGTTATTTTGGTAAAAAATATTTCATCATGCTGTGAAAATTTGGTGGGAATTTTAAGTTCAATGCCAAAATTATGATTTTAACATTATAAATTAATTTGGTCGGAATTTTAGGTTTAATGCAAAATTATGATTTTAGCATTTATAAATTTTAATCTTCAACCAAATTCAAAGCTTTGAATCTACCAAAATGCTTAGATTTACTATTTAACATTTTAACGATTTTTCACCCACCAAATTCCGACCAATTCAGAGAAAATAAGTACCCCATATCAAACCCAAATAAACATTTTACAATTTTTCACCTACCTAATTCCGACCAATTCAGAGAAAATAAGTACCCCGTATCAAACCCAAAGAAACATTTTAACGATTTTTGACCTACCAAATTCTGACAAATTCAGAGAAATTAAGTACCCTGTATCAAACCCTAAAAAACATTTTAACTATTTTTCACCCACCAAATTCGCCATTTCGACCAATTCGGAGAAATTAAGTGCCCCGTATCAAACGCCATTTTTTAAGAGTCGAAATTTGACAGATCTGGAAACTTGAACAGCCAACGCAAGCATGCCAACGCCATCCCTCTGATCAGAAGACAAGCACGAGAGAAACGGTCCTTCCATCTGATTGGTTTGATTTGAATAATTAAGTGTTCAAACGGCTATTGATTGCGCAAAAAGCGGAATGACTCGCACGTCCATGTGCGTACCTAATTTCCGGACCGTTGTTTTCTCTCTTGATGTGCTAATTTTTCTCTGAAATAAACTCTCTAAATTTTTGTCTCACCTGAGTCGTTATATATAGATTGTTCTCCATCAGCTGTTCCTTGTGATTTCAGTGCTTCTCTGCTTCTTGAAGTTTATTGGGCATGGCTGCTGCAGCAACCAGAAGGTTTGCAGCCTCTTAGATTTCATTATTTTCGACTCTAGATATCAGTGTTAGTTTCATGCGTGTGTGATTGAAGTTTGAATAAGCATTTGTATTGGATCCATGTCTTCCTGCAAGGGACGGAAACGCTCGTTTGATTGGGAGTCAAATGCATCTGGTCAACAAGAGGCCTTAAAATATGAGACAGATCGAGTAGACCCCAAACGCCAGCGGACGGCATTGGGTTGTGCTCGTGACGATTTCGAAGAATTTGTTACTTTGTTGGATAGAATTCGATATACGAAAACCAAGCACGCGGACTTGGGTATTTGGGATGCTCTGTACATGCCAGCTGAAGACTTGGATGTTAAAGTTATCAAAACTAAATCGCCATGGATACCCTCTTTTGAGTGGGAAGACTTCTGTGTATCTGCAGCTAAGGATACAATGTCTGCACAAACGGGTATATGCAGTCCCAGGAGGGAGAAACCGAGAAGTTCTGAAGAAAAGGGAAAGCAAACCATTCAATCTGCCAACCATCTTAAAATGACTTCTTTTTCGAGGGATGCATATGATAGCCGCCCTGCAGAAAGTTTTGATCTGAACCTAGAGGCCTCATCATAACATTATGCGATTTGATCTGCAGGGTTTTAAACATTTGCTTGCAGTTTTTCTATCCCAGTCTGTACAACTGCACCACTGTGATGTACGCTGATAAAGATGTTGTATATGTGCAACATCTCCATTGCAGGCTTCAGCAATTAAGAATGTTTGATATAACTAGGACCTTAAAAACAATGCTCGGCCATTTTCTTCATAAATTTAGTACTAAATGGGTTTGTATGTGGAAAAGGGGCATTGGAGGTTACATTTTCAAATTTAAGGATTTAAGGTGTAGAGTATATATAATTTTTTAGATTTTAGTAGTTAAATTTATGTAGGAAAATGTCCCTTGTGTCACAAACAAGGAGTCTCATACATCAATTTGATGTTACACAAACAAAATGTTTTAATATATTAACTCAAGATTAAATTATTATTATAAAATTTATTGCTTAAAGCCAAACAACTCAATTGATGTATGTGACTTCTTAGGAGGAAACACATGTTCTTAACCATTAAGTCCACTAACAATAATTATGTTTGTGTTCAAAGTTGATGGTGTCACAAAAACTATAAAACCCAACTTGAACTTGATGTGAATATTGAAAATTGAGACTAACTTGATGTGAATATTGAAAATTAAAAGCATTTGCATATCTAACTTGATGTGAATATTGAAAGTTGAGAGTAACTTAAAAATTGAGACTAGAAAGACTAACTTGATGTGAATATTGAAAGTTGATGGCATTTGCATATCTAACTTGATGTGAATATTGAAAGTTGAGAGCATCTGGTAAATGCATATATCTTACTTATTATAGATTAGTTATTTTGAAACATGTAGGCATTACATTTAAAATCGTTTCCTCATAGTGACTCAAAAATGCACTTACATTAAGATGCATGTGGCAAAAGCAATAACTTGCACATTCGTGTACGTATTTTTCTTTATAGTTATTCTCTTCAAATTTTTAACTAATTATTTCATTTTAGTTATTTTATTAAATAATTATTTCATCTTAAATTTATTTATTTTTAAATATATGTTTTTTAAATAAAAAATCTTTAATGATACACTCATTAACTATCAAAATCTTTCATTTTAAATATAAATACAATTACCCTTCGGTGGGATGTTATATTGATTAAGTTGGTCATGATTACCACCTTATGTTTCATTCAAGGTAGACGGATGATCTCATTCTTTTAATGATGCATGGGTTGTATCTATGTTCTCTCCCTCAATGGGATATGAATGAGACAGGTGC
>ML781307.1:67422-98195 GCA_009831015.1 Picea engelmannii
CCTTCCTCTCACTCTATACACCCCCTTGTTTTCTCCCTGTCCCTCACTCTCTTTTTATTCCCCTCTCCCCCTCTCTTTCTTCCTCTCTCTGCAACCTCTCTCCCTTCATATCAAGGAAATAAATGGCCTTGACCTAGTCATGTCAATACCTATACCTAAACCTAGACATAGCAAGAAATAAACATGGAAAGACCTGGAGCATGAAGTAGACCTAGTATATTACCATGGCGTAGACCATGACATAGACCTAGACCATGACACAGACCTAGACCATGACATAGAGCTAGAGCTATATTTAAATGATGACCTAGAGCTTGACATAGACCATGACATAGATCTAGAGATAGATTTATATGATGGCCTAGAGATTGACGTATACCATGACCTAGACCCCCCTAGCTTCATCTAAGCCTAGGGATAACTTATACTCAACCCTTAACCCCCTCTACACTCAATCTCTGAGTGCACTATGTGTATACCTTTTGTACAACCCTCGCACCCACATTAACCACATCTTGGTGCTCTAACCATTTCTCTATCCTTGAAAACAATTTCAATCCTAACCCCTTAGGCCTTATTTGTTCCCATACCCCTATACATATTTATTCATAAAGATGTTTGGTCTACAATAAATGCTATATCTGTTGCATTAAGAGCACACAGGTGCTCTTGTGACTTAATTGAGTTATAGTTGTTATTTGTTTATGCTCAGTAGGAACATGTGTGTGTTCCTAGAATGTGCACACACTTTAGTGCGTTGGCGTTCTATGAATGCATGTTCGTTCTTGTTGGACATATTTTGGTGCCCAAAACACTCCACTACCTCATCTATCTCAAGGACAACAAACAATCTGCAACATATTAACACAAAAATAGCGCGCACAGATATGTTTTTCTTATTTTAGTCTTCTTATTTGATTCATAGAGAGTTTTGTGCTATTTCTAGACCATTGTAGGAAAATTTGGAAGACAAATTTGTCCAAGTGCAATTGGAATTGTTGTTTGTATCTTCTTGTTTCTTCTTGGAATTAGAAGACAAATGTGTCCAAGTGAAATTGGAATTGTTGTTTGTATCTTCTTGTGTCGTTTTGGAATCGGAGGACAAATTTTTCCAAGTACAATTGGAATTGTTATTTGTCTCTTCTTGTGTATTCTTGGAATTGGAAGACAAATTTGTTCAAGTGCAGTTGGAATTGTTGTTTGTATCTTCTTGGAATTGGAAGACAAATTTTTCCAAGCGCAATTGGAATTGTTGTTTGCCTCTTCTTGTGTCTTCTTGGAATTGGAATATTTTTTTTTTCAAGTTCCCAAACGCCATCAAACGACATTGGGTTGTGCTCGGGATGATTTTGAAGAATTTATTTCTTTGTTGGATAGAATTCGATATATGAAAACCAAGCACGCGGACTTGGGTATTTGGGAGGCTATATCCATGTCAGCTGAAGACTCGGATCTTAAATTTATCAAAACTAAATTGCCATGGATACCCTCATTTGAGTAGGAATACTTCTATGTATTTGCAACTAAGAATACAATGTCTGCACAAACAGATATATGTAGTCTCAGGAAAGAGAATCCGAGAAGTTATGAGGAAAAGGGAAAGCAAAGCACTCAATATTCCAACCATCTTAAAAAGACTTATTTCTCAAGGGATGCATATGATAACCGCCCCGTTGAAATTTTTGATCTGAACATAGAGGCCTCATCATAATATTATGCGATCTGATCTGCATGGTTTTAAACATTGTTTGCAATTTTTCAATCCCAGTCTATATAGTTACACCACTATAATGTACATTGATAAGAATGTTGTAGATGTGCAACATCTCCATGGCAGGTTTCTACAATTAAGGAGTGTTTTGATATAACTAGGACTGAAAAACATGTTTGGCCCATCGTTTATAACTCCATTGCAAGCCTAAGGTATTATGTTTGACTACAAAAACAATGTTTGGCCCATTTTCTCCATAAATTTAGTCATAAATGGACTTTGTACGTTGAAAAGGAACATCCACAA
The DNA here is from genome assembly GCA_009831015.1 of Picea engelmannii. Taxonomy (NCBI): domain Eukaryota; kingdom Viridiplantae; phylum Streptophyta; class Pinopsida; order Pinales; family Pinaceae; genus Picea; species Picea engelmannii. The sequence goes on from ML781307.1 coordinate 69,440, forward strand.
CCTTTGATTATATCATATAAGATTTGTGGCTCAATATGTGATGCATATTTGATTTGATTGTTGATTTCACTAAGATTTATTAGGAAACTTAATATCATGATAATTACAAAGTTGGTAGCCTAAGAAAAAAGGTCTTGTATATCTAATTCTCAAAAAAATTATATGCTATTCATTTGTTTTCAAAGTTGATGGTGTTCCCTAAAAAGAGAAACTTGATGTGAGTAGTCAAAGTTGATGACATCAGAAATAAGAATCAGTTTATGTGAATATTTAATATGTGAATATTTAATGTTGATGTGAAGATTCAAAGTTGAGGGTGTCTTTAAAATTATATTGCATATCTTATCTATTATATATGAGTTATTGTGAAGGAAGGTGGATTCTACAGTTAAGTATGAGGGAGATGTGTAATTTCTTTTGTGCTCAACTAAAAGTTGATACATGACATTTTAAAAAATATTAATAACAAAAAAATATTTCAAGGTAAATCATAAATAAAATATTTCAATATCCATATTAAGTAAACTGATTTCTAATTTCATTAATAGGTGGTTTCTACTTCCAAGAAATAGAAAAAAAATATTAACTCCTTCAATGATTTATATTATGGAGTTGGAATGTTACATTTAAAAAATATTAATAAGAAAAAAAAAAATTCAATGTGGGTCATAATATATATATATATATATATAACAATTGAAAGTAAAAAAATTATTATGGTTAAGATATTTGAATGGTGGGTTGAGTATGAGGGAGATGTCTGATTCCTTATGTGATTAATAAGGAGTTGACAAATGACATCAAATCCTTCGAGATGCAAACATGTTTTGTGCTCTTAGCACATTTGTAGCTCAAAGAATATGATGTCTCTAGGGGCATGATTGATCTTAATCAAATCTTAACACTTATTAAGTGTGAATAGTGAAACATATCTATTTCCTTATAAAATTAATACCAACATAGATATATTATCATGGGCCAAGAGGGATCAAATCCCTCAAGGTGCAAACCTCCTTTTAGAGTGAAGAACTTGAGAAAAGGTTTGCACCTCTAGGGATTTGATCCCTCTTAGTGCATGATAGATCCTGAGTTAAGATGGATCTACCCTGACTCAAAAATGTGATCCCTCTCACTGAATAATAAATCCTAAGTTAAGATGAATCTAAGGTGGCTTAAAAATACATGTATAAATGCATGTGTGTCAAAAGAAAAATATTACACATTAAATTCAAGTATATATATTTTTAAAAAAATATTATATATTTTCATAAATTTATAAATAAGAGAAGAATGAATGTAAGATTTTTGCATAAGAATTTTGAAGTGTTTTATATTCTAGTATAAAAGGGATTTTGTCATATTACTTAGGTTAAATAACTTTATATTAAAAATCAAAAAAATTTAAAATTGACTCAATTAAAATTACACTATAGGAAGACATTCTCAAAACATCAACACTTACAACTATGTGTAGCCGATTTTTTCGTCTTAATTTTGTGGAGTATTTCAAATAAAAGATATGGTAAAAAAATTCAATAAAACAAAACAAGAATATATAATTTTCTTCAATCTTTTTATTAATTATTTTATCCAAATTATTTTAATAAAATATTAAGTTAAAACCAAATTTTGTTTTTAAAAATAAAAATATTTTTAATATACATAATTTTAAATTTGAAATATTTAAATTTAATATACATAATTTTTTTTATTTGAAATTTTTAAATAAGTACTTATTTTATAAATTGATTATTAAAATATTTGATTTTAAATATAAATAATATTACTTACACAAAAAAAAAATTATAACATTTCTTAATAGATAAAGAAGTTGTAAATATGCCAATACATTAACTTCCTAAACTTCCATACACCCTATAATTATTTGTAAATCATATACTTCTATCAAGCATATACATATTGTCAATATTGATAAGAGGGTTGCATGGTAGTGGAGTCCCTCTCAGGTTGGGATGGGAGTAAATGTGACCTAGTACAGACACGTGGCTAGAAAGTTGAAATACATTGAAATACTTTTAGACATAGGAAATATGTACTTTTGTAATGGATCGTGGGTTATCGGGCTGGCGATATACAAAAAGCACCAATAGTTCCACGATACAAAAATTGGGCCTTTGATGTTCTCTGTGATACAAAAATGGAGGAGTGGAGTTGTAGACTATAGAAATTCATCACAAATAAAAAAAAAATTATGCATATGAAATATGTACTTGTATAAAGTAGATATTTAGTTTTATACATACGAAATTTCTACTTTTACAAAGTTTGGGGAAGAGATTTTATAGAGGATCCAGGGAGCCTCATTGCATACTTAGCCAGTTTTTGGATCGCGGGTTCTCGAGCTGGTGAGTTCAAAATTGGGCTTCTGATGTTTTGTGGCCTACAAATAGCATCGACAGTTCCGTGTTATACAAAATGACAAGCGGAGTTTAGTTTTATTTAAAACTAAGGCTTTTCTTGGACAAAAAGATATAGCATTGCCGAATTAGTTTTCTTTGCACACATTTTATAGAGCATGCAGGGAGCGGTCATTCCATACTTCGTTAGTTTTTGGATCGTGGGCATTGTCAAATCAGTTTTCTTTGTAATTTATCAAAAATTAACAATTTATGTTCCATGTTTCTGGAAATTGGCGGGTTCAAAATTGAGTCTCTGATGTTCTATGGACTACAAATAGCACTGACAGTTCCGCGATATACAAAATTACAGGTGGAGTTGAAGACTATAGAAATTTACAAAAAATTAATGTTTGTTATATAATAGAATAGTAATAACGTTTTCCTGAATTAGCTTGCTTTAAAACTAAGGATTTCCTTGGACAAAAAAAATATAGCTTTGTTGAATTAATTTTCTTTGTACACATTTTATAGAGCATGCAAGGAGGGGTCATTCCATACTTCGCCAATTTTTGGATCGCGCATTCTCGGGTTGGTGGTTTCAAAAATGGGTTTCTGTTGTTATTATTGTTAAATATTTATATTGCAGAATTTAAGTATACGAGAAAGTTTGCACAATCTGGTTGGCCAAGTGATATAAAAGTATTTCGACAAACGAGCCATATAAAAAAGAGTCATTCCATACTTAGGCAGTTTTTTGATCGCGGGTTGGCAGCCTCGCGGGCTAAAAAAATAGTCTCTATTGTTCTATGTCCTACAAATAACACCCATATTTCCGTGGTATACAAATTGGCAGGAGGACCTACGGGCTGCTTGGATGAACATTGAATTTGATCGCGGGTTCACGACCTAGCGGGTTGAAAATTAAGTATCTATTGTTCCATGTCCTACAAATAACACTTATAGTTCTGCGATATACAAATTCACATGCAGACTTGTGGACACTTTCTATATAAAGTATAGAATGATATTTTATATAGCGTATGCAGATCCTTCATTCCATACTTAGGCAATTTTTGGATCGCGGGCTCGCGTTCTAGCTGGCTGAAAAGAGAGTCTCTATTATTTTGTCTCCTACAAATAGCACCTAGACTTCTGCGATATAAAAATTGATAGTGTTCTAGAACATATGTGGATCCCTTATTCCATACTTGGGCACTTTTTGGATCGCGGGTTCACGACCTGGCAGGTTGAAAAGTAAGTATCTATTGTTCTGTATCCTACAAATAGCACCTGGACTTCAATTTCCTACAAATARCACCTAGAATTTCGTGATATACAAATTCACATGCGGACTTGTGGAAATAATCTATATAAAGTATGGAATGAGATTTTATACAGCATATGCAGATCCGTCATTCCATACTTAGGCATTTTTTGGATCACAGGCTCGCAGTCTGGTAGGCCAAAAATAGAGTCTTTATTKTTATGTCTCCTACAAATAGCACCCWGACTTCTGTGATATACAAATTGATAGTGTTTTAGAACATATAAGGATCCCTCATTCCATACTTGAGCACTTTTTGGATCGTGGGTTCGGGACCTGGTGGGCTGAAAATTAAGTATCTATTGTTTCGTGTCCTACAAATAGCACCTAGACTTCTGAGATATACAAAGTGACACGTGGACTTTTGGACATAGTCTCTATATAAAGTATGGAATCAGATTTTATACAGCATATGTGGATCCCTCATTCCATACTTAGGTAGTTTTTGGATCGCAGGTTTGCGGGTTGGCGCGCTAAAAATAAAGTCTCTATTGTTTTGTCTCCTACAAATAGCACCCAGACTTCCGCGATATACAAATTGATTGGTGGACACAGGCTGGCTGGCTAAACATTGCACTTTTATTGTCCCGTAGCGATCCCGTATGAATTTCAAATTTGGCCTTTTTTTTTATCGATGGCTTTGGGGCTGGCGAGATGGAAATTGGGCATCTATTGTTTCACGCTTTACAAACACATTTTTCTATAACATATGCGGATCCCTCATTCCATACTTCATCACTTTTTGGATCACGGTTTCGTGACCTGGCAGGCTGAAAATTAAGTATCTATTGTTATGTTTCCCACAAATAGCACCTAGACTTCTGTGATATAGAAATTGACACGCGGACTTGTGGACATAGTCTCTAAATAAAGTATGGAATGAGATTTTATACATCATATGCAGAGATCTCGTATGAATTTCATATTTAGTGATTTTTTTTTATCGGGAGCTCTAGGGCTGACGGACTGAAAATTGGGCCTCTATTGTTCCACGTTGTACAAAAATATTGTTGTATAACATATGCGGATCCCTCATTCCATACTTGGGCACTTTTTGGATCGCGGGTTCACAACCTAGCAGGCTGAAAATTAAGTATCTATTGTTCTATGTCTTATAAATAACACCTAGACTTCCGCGATATACAAGTTGACATGTGAACTTGTGGACATTGTCTCTATATAAACTATGGAATGAGATTTTATACAGCATATGTGGATCCCTCATTCCATACCTAGGCATTTTTTGGTTCGTGGCTTGGCGGGCCGACAATAGAGTGTCCATTGTTTTGTCTCCTACAAATAGCACCCAGACTTCCGCGATATATAAGTGGACAAGTGGACTCAGGCTGGTTGGTTGAACATTGCATTTTTATTGTCCCGTAGCGATCAGGTATGAATTTCGTATCTAGCGATTTTTTTTTTATCGGGTTTGTGGGGATCGCGGGCTGAAAATTGGGCCTCTATTGTTCCGTGTTGTACAAACACCAGGTACATCTCCATGATTTACAAATTGACAAACTGACCTATGGGTTGCGTCGCTCAACATTGCAGTTTTCTTTGTTCCTTCTCCTTTGAATAGCCCTTGGAGTTCCGCGATATACATATTGACACATGGACTTGAGGGCTAGCGAGTTCAAGTTTTTCATTGTTTACAGATACTTATCCCTATCAACTATCTAGCATATCTAAAAACATGATTTCCAATACTAAATTATTAATAATAATTTTTTCTATTGTAGAATTTAATTAAACGAGAAAGTTTGTACAATCTGGTCGGGTGACTGATATAAAAGTTTTTCGACAAATGAGCAATACATAGTAAACATGTACTTTTAAAATGTATGGACAAGAGATTTTATAGAGCATATATGGATCCCTTGTTCCATACTTGGGCACTTTTTGGATCATAGGTTCTCGGCCTGGTGGGCTAAAATTTGAACCTCTTTTGTTCGGTGTCTTGCAAATATCACCCAGACTTCTGCAATATACAAATTGACAGGTGGAATTGCGGATTCCACGTATGTCGGGTTCAAGATTGCAATTGTTTAGAAATGCTCATCCTATCTAACTTCAGCTAAAAATATTATTTTCAGATACTAAAATATTAAGAATAACTATTATTATTGTACAAATGAATTACATTAAATTATTAAAGGATGTTAAATCGCTTATTTAAAAAAAAATGAAGGATACAAAAGAATTTTTTTGTAAAATTCTATCACCGCAAGCATAACAAGGACCAATTTGAAGTTTAAGGCCCTCTTGTTCATATGATAGCACAATTGCACACTGCACATTATATATATGTTGATTTCAAATTATTCTGGGATATTAATTTTACCAATTTCATCGAATAAGCAAAAATTGCAAAAACAACGATCAATTTGAATTTTAAGAGCCTCTTATTGGTATGATAGGATAGTTGCACTTCGCACACTATATATTCGTTGATTTCAAATTATTTCACAACAATAATTTGACCAAGTTCATCGATCAAGGAAATTTTCCAAAACAAGTCACATATTACATTTGTGTCACAGTGCCATGGAAATTATCAGGCGGATCTGCGTGCTAGTTGGCCAAAAAAATTCAACTATATTGTTTTGTGTCCTCCAAAGAAGAGCTGGATTTCCACGGTATACAAATTGAAAAACAAACCAAATAACCAAGAACCAACCATACATTAAACAACCCAAAAGAAAGTTCCCAGAAGGTTCCATTGAGCAGAACCCATCGACCTTTGCACCAAACAATTTGATATACAAAGAAAAGACATTGGCGCATTCCTTTTCTCTTGAAACAAACATTCATCTGGATGTTGAACAAATATTACAGAGAGACATGAGGTATTTTTGTTTCCTCCCAAAGTTTGATTTAATTTTTTTTTTCCGTTCTTCAGTTGATATGAAAAATGGCATTGTCCTCATTTAAGGTGAATTTTCTTTGTATCTGAAGCTACCGCAACATATAAACATTGCTTGCCTTTTGTGTAAATACGTTTCATACGACAACTCTGCCAATTCAAGAAGCACATTTTGTAACAGAGGTTTCCTAACTGAACACTGCACAATTGTGTTGCCCACGGTTTAGATAAAACCATTGATGCAATGTTCATAAATATATGGACATTTTTCATCGCATCACAGACAATCAATCATATCATCAATTATCAAAGTGGAGGAAGAAGCAGCGTAATGGAATTTTGCACATACAAGCTCAAAGGGGGTCGAGTACACATTGGCTGCAACTAAAAGACCTTCAACCTGGAAATGGGAGAAAAGGGATTAATACATTGAACAATATAATACACAACTGCATCCCCCCCTCCCCTATAAAAGAAAAAAGAAAAAGTAAACATGTGCAGAAATTTGTTGAATACTATTTCTATAAGCAAAGTGAGGATGATTTTGTGGATGTATAGGCACAACAATTGTAGAGCTAGCTAGTTTCTCCAAATCCTCTATTATATCTGCTCGCAACTCTATTACAAATGTTGCCTGGGTTTTCTGAAATATCCTTTCTCTAGCAACTTTCTTCTTTGTTATATTTTTGAACAACATAAGTGGAATCTTCCCTCTATGCAATTATTGTTCCATTGACGAAAACAAATCTAAATACGTATCGAACAATTGTAGCTGCAACATGGAACAATGCAATATTTGTGTAACTTATCTGACATATATGCAGACGTGAAAGTTAAGAAAAAAACTGAATATGAAAAGCGGTACCATTGTCGTGTCATTGTTTGACTCTCCATCCTTTATATGGAGAATGTGTTGCGACCCAAATTTTCTTGCTAGTGTCACAGTATCCCCAATCATTCTGATTGAGTAAATATCAGTGCTCTGTGCAAGCTGCCTGATAGTCGAGTCTGGGAGGAAGCGATATTCTGAACAAACAGCAGGAATTTTTTCCACAATACTTGTTTCTTTGAGAAAAATAATTTGATCGCAATCACCATGGTCATATATTGTTTTGGGCAATACATTAAAATTTGTAATGGATATCCCATTACACGACAATATATTTTCTGCATGTTTCTAGACAAGTTGTGGAGGAGCAGTCAGTGTGACTGTCATCATGGCGTCCTTGTCTGTCATATCAGCATGCATAATGGATCTACTTTTGTTTGCCTTGTCCAAGTAGGTGGTATAGACAACCATTATGTCCCCGATGAACAGTTGTCCAGTTTGGTGTCTGTTCAATCCCTCTATTGAAAGTACTTTGGATGTAACAACTCTAGACCTGATGACATTTTTTGAACAGGAAAACTAAAGTGAATGGTAGTGTTCTACAAGTACACGAATAGTATTTATGAGCTATGGAGCCACAATTTCGCAACCACACCTCTTGGTATGTGGAACATGTAGCACATTCGGTGTTTCTCTTGTACCTTTTGATACTTCTTGTGAGCTGGAAACCATGTATTGCAAATGGAATCATCATATCTGCCATGCCATAGATGAATATATAGCCCAGGAAAATTGTTTAGTAAACATAGTAATATCACAACGTAAGCATATTTACCTTTGGCCTTATCGGTCTGCTGATGTCTGGGATGATTGACTACTCATGGTCATCTCACTAGTCCAACTTTTTTTGATGCAAGAATGTGCAGATGAACATCAGGAGTAAACAAATATATGCATTGTATATTTTCCATCGGAAGGACCAAATAACCGTAAAATAGTATGCATCTTAATTTTTTAACTAGAGAAATGTTTAACAGTAAATAGGGAGTGACCGCGGGTCACCATGGCCAATTTGTATATCACGGACCCCCAGAAGCCAGGGGAGCAATCTTCAACCTGCCAACTTGGCAGCCACAATCGACAAAGTGGGTAACTATGGAATAAGGTAGAAGCAGGACCACATATGTCAGTCCGTTAGTCTTCCAATCAGCGCATGAGGAAATTTTTGGAAACCACACTAAGAAGATGAATTAGAAAACAAAAGGGATGATAGAAAATGGAAAAAGTAGAAATAGTGAGCGCAGAAAGGCCCATTACTACGAATTCATCGTTTTCAAGTCTAATATTATATGCTCCCTCCCGGTTTGTATATTTAATTTACCAGCACTCTTGGTATACCTTTTAGAACATTGTACCACAGAACCCTCTGCTGCTGCACAGAAGAATTCATCTCCCTATCCAAGCAACCTGTTTTTTCCAAGGCAACAACGCCAAAGATGCAATCAATACGAAGGCAAGTTAGTCTGAAAACAAACATCTAAAAGAAAAATAAAAAAGTCTATTTACTCACCAAAGAGTCCTTCGTCCTGTCCAACGATTCTGTTTCTTTAAATCTAGCAATGCAGGGAAAACACAACGGACATAAACTAGCTTAGTATGCAGGAAGAAACGTATGTAACCAAGATAACTTACCATGTAGGAAGGCATGCAACTAGTTTAACACATATACAAACCATAAATGGAATACAAAATAGCGCAATATGAAACAATAGTACAAGCATGCACCTTTCTATATCCTCTTCATCTGATGCAGTCAAGACTCCCTCCTTTTCTCCAGCAACTCTATTTGTTTCAATGTGGGAACCCACAAAATTCAATGTACATCAATGGAAGATGCTATTCACAGGAGAACAAGCAATATGTAGATATAGGAAAACTAACTCAACGAACATTTTACAAAGGCATAAACATGAACCTTTTCTCTTCTCTATCCACGGGTGTAAACGTCTAGCTTTTTTTTCCCTAGCCAAAATATATTACAAGGTAGAAAATATCATGCAATTGCATGGTCACATCTAAACAATTTATGGTTTTCCCTGGCAATTCATCCAGATATTCCCTTTAACCATGTTCTTTATCCTCTGCACAGATTGTTGTGCCCACATTACAAGTTCTCGGTTTTACATGGAAAACTACCCAGACATGCTTCCAGACATGAAAATATAATCTTGAAGAATCTTTGTTGCACATATCATATCTCAAGCACAACACAAATTGTATCATGTGAACACAAGTCTATGTAGAGGAGAAATAACATGTCATGTCATATCCACACATATTACCATACATGGTCTATAAATGTAGGCTGCATACATATGCTTTATCCCAACAAAAAAGCAGCGGATATTGTAACTTCACATGTAATCCTCCAACAATTTTGTATGCAACTATTTTCTTTCATGGTAGGACTCGAGCACCAGGAAAATCTCATATAAATACAGATAACGACCTCTGCAAAAATGGAAAATAACACAACTGCAGATTGACTGGTGGGTGCAGGGGATGAACACCATAAAGCGCCCGCAAAAAACAATAACAATCCAAAAAAAAAAAAAACTCCAACCACCACCGCTGCACCCCAACCTTGCAAGGTCGAATCAAAAAAAAGAAACCAGCAAGGACCAAACCAGCGAGAAAGCATGAAGAGGCCGAACTACACCCCCAGGTCCCGAAAGCACAAACCCCAGGCAAACAATCAAAACCAACAACCTAGGAACCAACGAAACAACAAAATCCACCAACCCAGTGAACAACATATGTATCTCCAACGATTACCAAACTACAGCCGATGCAGAAAAGGAACCAGAAACATACAAGGAACATGCGACTACAAATAAGCAAACATTCTTACTCGCAAACTGCAAACACTGAATAGCAAACAAGGGATACAAAATGAAACTATGGCATCAAAACTTACTTCGAAACGATGAAATGCAGAAGCACGGGTCAAATCGCGAGTGAAACAACAAAAAACAGCAACCGAGAAACCAGTGAAGAAGAACCACTCACCAAACCAGTAAACAATGTATCTAGCTTCAACGATTACGAGGATGAAACATACAATGGTAGCACCCGTCAAACCAGCGAAGAAGAACCAATCATCAAACCACTAAACAATGTATGTAGCTTCAATGGAAGAACAAGAATGAAACATACAATGGTTATTGAACTGGCATGTACTCCGAGAACCGTACATAAACATTTAAGACTCTCAGGTTGTCTAAGGACCTCGCGGTATGAAAACATTTAAGCTGTCAGGGGTGTTGGAGAACGTTGCGTCATGTAAACATTTACGTTGTCAGACCTATTGAGGCATTTCGGAATAAGTGTTGATAAATTTCAAGAAATATACAAAGATTGGATATGAAAACATTTCAATATGCTTAGTACATATCAAAACTGACAGATATATTCCGGTACCAGAAAATGCTAATACAAACATTCAAACTAATGGTAGCATTAATCGACCTTGAAGCAATATACAGGAAAAATATATGATTAAAACATACTGTCTACTAGAAAAAGTTTGGATATGTTGTCATATACTACATTGGGAATAGTGAACCCAACAATAAGACCTCCAATCTCTTAGCCAATTAGATCAGTACATATATGTTACTTTTTAATATATAAAAATATATGCTTTTAATTCCATAGCTCCAACAATAGGTATTGTGCAAATATTTCCGGTCAAAGGAAAAACTAATATGTAGTCAACGCTTTATCGATCTCTATAGTCCCTCTATGCCTACGACGGGGACTAATAAAAGAAATTGATTACATGAATGAGTCAATATTGATAATACTACAAATCAATGATACATGGCATTTAAGGATTTTTATGTTAAATGATAGTTAATAGATTTTATATTTTAATTATTAAAATTAATTTTGTTTGGTAGTGTTTTTTTATCGGATTAGTTTGTGATTTAAGAAATTAAGATTTAGAGTCATATAAATTGTCAAAATCATTTGGAAACACATTAGGCCTAAGCCACATCAACCTTTAACGTGGATGTATTTTTTTGGGTGTCTTCTCTGATAGGTTTAGAACCTTGACCTCCTTACATAATGAAACTCTCCAGGAATTTAAAAACCATTAAAATTATTAAATTGAAAGACATTTTTTTATAGTAACATATAATTTTGTATTAAGTGGAATTGACATATAACATATTTAAAAAAATAAGAAGATATTAATAATAAGCATTATTTTCTATTTTAACATGTTTGTGTTACAAACTCACACATTAACATGAAATCAAATCAATAATATAGTATTATTTAAATATTTTTCTTATTATTATTTGTAATAGATATTTATATATATTATGGGTTTATTTTTTGTTTATACAATTTCAAGCCTTTCATTTGTAATAGCTTCATCTTATTTCCATTTATGTAAGATAAATTTTCTTAATTCAGGGAAGAAAATATCTTAGTTAATCACAAGTACTTTTAAATCCTACTTAAAATTAAAAAGACGGTAGTCACTAGTATCCACTAGATACCCAATATTCCATCTCATCATCCTTTGATACTATAAAAAAATAATCATATGATATTAACAAACACCTAACTTTTATTCCATGCATATATTTAAAATACTAAATCCCTATTATGATAATCTTCATCCTCTTGATTGGTTTAGTTTAGAAAAGTCTTTAATTTTTTAAAGGGTGGATTTTCTTGTATAAGAGCTTCATTTTCTGTTTTGATAGAAACATTAAACTCACATCGATATGAGGAGGAACTGTATAAAGAATCCAAAGAACAATTTCAACAAATATGTTAAGTTTTCTAAACATGAGAAACAATTGTTAGGGGGATCTCTATATATTGGATAGCCTATGTTGTGTATGATTAATTATGGTGGTGGTGGTGGTGGTGGTAGTTAATGTTCATTGAGACCAAAATTGGTCTATCGGACCTTAACAAAAGTAAGAGATTACTTGGATTTTTTTAAGATTTTATTTTGATGCTTGAAAAGCATTAAGAGAAGCATTTCAAGGTCACTAAAGAGTTGATGACTTAGAAGGTTAGGAAGTTCAATATTGTGACAAATATTTTTAAATTGAGATCTAATTTGGGTATACGCAAATATTTTTAAATTGAAATCTTATTTGGGTATACACAAGGCACTTTAGGTGAAAGTGATTTTCAAATTCAACCCTTTTCCTGATAGATTTTTTAATATTTCTATTGTTACAACACCACATCACACCTTATCAGATATTGTGATCATTCACCTCATCAGGGCGTGTGACATAGTGACGATTGTAACAATCCTGGTTAAATAGATGCATAGGGATTATTAATTATAATTAATATTATTTATTTATTTATTAATTGTTCATATATGTTGATGATTAATTAATTAATTGACTCATTAAAGATTTGAGTAATGAATTAAAAGGGATTAATAATTTTAATTTATTTAATTAAAATACTTACGTATGACAGGAGGGGATAAGGTAATAAAGGAGGGGATAAGATAATAAAGGAGGGATAAGGTAATTAATGGAGGGGAGGAGAGTCGGTGAAGGGGGAGATATGTCAGCAAAGGGTCCTAGGGGAGAGGGGGATTATGATTTTGGAGGGGGGAAGCATTTTGGAGGAGGGACTAAATTTCTATTTGGATATTTTCTGGTGTGGGGAGTTCGATATTGGAAGTTTTGGTGAACCATTGCAGGGGGCACCGGGTTGCTGGGGATTTTGGGCACAGGGGCCAGGATTCCTTTCGATATCCTAGAGCTAGGGAGCCGGACAAGATGCTTCTAGTTGGCTGGGTGGTTAGTCGGTTTGGGCAGGGTTTGGTCAAGCAACAAGTTGGGCAAGGTAGGAGGGAGGACAACCAGACAAGCGAGAGTTTAGTATCAGACGAAGGTATTTTAATTTATGTATTTGTTTTATGAATTTAAGGAATATGTAGTGTTATTTGGTTGTTCGTAAGCTTATTATGATCAGTTCAATAATTTTTATATATGTTGGTTATGACGTATTAAAAATGTTAGGACAACATTTCTTTAAAATAAATCTTTTTCTTGTTTTATAAGGCTCTATTGAGCAGAACCTTACACATGGTATCAGAGCTTCAATTTGAAGCAATGGACCCTTAAGGGCCTACCTACCCGCCTACCCAGCTTAAGAAGGGAACTATACCCACCTAGAAATTAGATAAATCTAGCAGTCCAGGGGCCCTGAAACCCTTAATTAGATAAATCTGGTCCAAGCTCCAGCTCCAGCTCCACCTAACCTGCAAGATAAGCACACAAATTTTTATTATATATACAGATACATATATATAAACAATATGCACTTTAAAAATGAAAATAGTGTAATATTATACATATTGTGAGTGTTAAATGAATTTTAACACTAGATCAAATAAACAAACAAACAATAAAAAACCAATATATGTGTGTGTGTGTGTGTGTGTGTGTGTGTGTGTGTGTGTGTGTGTGTGTGTGTGTGTGTGTGTGTGTTAATTCTGYYAGGCTTAAGTAATAAACATATCTAGTAAACATATAAGAATAGATATGTAGGACTTGAGGCAAGTTTTATTAACTTTGGTATGAAAAGAAGTTTAAAAAAAAAAAAAAAAATTAAAAAGCGATCAAAAATATATACACACATTAAAGAAAAGAGAAGTTTAAAAAAAAAAATTATACGTTGGCCTTTAAAGAAATCTTCAATTCATCTTTATAAGTCATCAAAGCACCAAGTGTCAAGATAAAGTTATGGAGAAACACCATTACACAAGGTGCCAAGGAAAGAGACGGGAGGAGCCGCAGGAAAAAAAGGCAAATAGAATAAAGCAAGTCTATATAATCATTAAAATGGGCTATAATATCAAAATCCATAATAAAAAGTTCATTAAAATAAGATTGCGAAATCACATAAAACTAAAACCATAAAAGACAATCTAAACCAGACAGATTCGCAGGAACATCCGGAAAATGTGGAAATGACTTAGTCAGTCAGGCTATGTTATAGCAATAATAAGTTAGTGGAGGTTTACCATGGCTAGCACAGGTTTGATTTTCAGCGGTACCCTTTATACCTGAGAATTTACGAAGCAACACACTCGAGGGGTCTTGATCCCACTCCAGATGAAAATGGAGGGATTCAGTACGAGAAAACAAATAAATAAATAATATGGTATTGCATCTAAGCAAATTAACATCTGCAAATCAAATGACTAAGACCTCCACCAACGCCTCATTCAACAATTTTTTTTTCTTTCATACTATTGTTATACACAACATCTGGAGTTATAGATTGAAGCAAAATTGATAGAGACCACTAATAAGTTAGCAAAAATGAACCACAGCCTGCAAATTTTGACTTTGTTTGGAACAAAAATAAAATAAGCAAAGATTTCTTAATCCTTTCTTGACTGGAACAAAACTAGATAGACAAATAGTGCACATTACATCTATTAGGCCTCCAGGAAACCCCAGCCAACACCACACGGTCTGATTCCACATCATAATACGAATTTGAGTGTGGGACTAGAAACTAAAACCAAATGGATCAGAAGGGCAACAGTTCTTAGTCGGGATGTAGTATGGAGCTTGACTGAGGAAAGGTTGGTTCAGGGTGACTCCCAGCCGGATTGAATCCAAAAGAAGTGGAGTGTAAAAAGCATCAAGAGTTAAGAGCCAAGCAGACACAACAAGCAACGAGAGTTAAGTCACAAGGAAAGGCCCATTCACAATGAGTCAAGGAGAGATCCCACAAGGAGAAAATTCTCATGCACTATGCATCCACAACGTCAAGCACTAGCCAAACACAACGTGGGTTAACACAAAGACAACTCCCCGAACGCACAAGTGCCTAGCGCTAAACCAAGCTCACGCGACCTACAACCTGCAACACAAGACACAGGTTAGCAATAACACTCAGAACCTAAAGCCAGTGCACAAGTGCATGTGTGCCAAACCAAGCCACCAAGGAGAGCCTGCAAGGGAAAAGCTATGAGGTAAACTATATTTTCATTCCAAGCCAAGTCACGAATAAACACTCAAAGCCCAGCACCTAGCATCGAGTTCCTTACCTCTCACCACACCTCACGGCTGTGTTGCACGCCCACGATCCAAACACCAAGCAACGCACGCATTCCAAACCAAGCCATGAGCCAAGAGGAGGATATTCCATGAGGGTTAAAGTGCTCAACGCGTCTAACACACAACCATAACTCAACGCCCATCCATGACCAAGGATCCGCACCTACAATTATTAGAATTTTTTTTTTTTATTATTAATAAACAAAAAAAAAGAACAAAATACAAAAAACCTAGCGCACAAGCGCAAACGCCATACAAATGCGTCGAGAACTGATCCCACAAGGGGCGAAAGGCTGTGCAACACCATTGTTTCTCTATATTTGGAAGAATGCCCAAATTAGTTGGCTGGCCTAGGATACTACAACGCTTTGCTGGGAGTCTTCAAATGCAACAGGGAATAATGGAAAGATATAAGTTTCTAGATGGATGGTAGGCTGGACGACAGGAAATATAGATTTAGATATTAATCCATAGAAAAATAACGCGTCCAGTGCTTAGCACACATTCCAGTGCCCAGCACACAAGCCAAGCCGCCAAGTCTTTGTACACAAAATCTAATGCTCTAGCTCCATGCAACCTGCCAATGCGCCAGCACCAGCACATAGCCAATGGCCAATGCCAGAGCCAAACACAAGACTATAGCCTTGGGCTCATGAAAGATAAAAAACAAAACTGGGTATAAAACTCTGCAAATAAATTAAACAGGCGAAATATATATATATATATATATATATATATATACTATCAAAACAATTTACAAGCCAGCGCAGAGCCACGCCTAGGAGAACCCATGGCTCTGCACCCATTGAGAGAGAGAGACCCATAGCTCAGCGACCAAGGCCAAGGGAGGAAGCGAACCCTTGACCGCGCCTAAACTCCCTCCTTCAACCTCTCCCTGCAAAAGCACCAGACGACCGAGCAAATGAGAAAGGAATGGTGGCGTTTAGGGTTTAAATGATAAAAAAAAATATTGTTTTCCAAAAATAAGAAGTAACACATGGATCGCATGCGAGGTCTAGGCCTGCGAGATAAGTTTTTATATATTTATCTATATCATTTATTTATCAAAAAAAAATTTTTTTTTTATTAATTTCTTATATTCAAAAAAATATAATAAACAATTCTATAGCTAAGATAAATTAAATAAATTAGGTTTTATTTTAAATTAGGGATTTAAAATTTAAATTAATTAATTTAAACAGTTTATATATAAAAATAAAATGTTACTTAAGGGGGCGATATGGGTTTTGAACCCACGACCACCCACCAAGCCCAAGCCTTAAGAAATTACCAAACACCAACGTGCCACACATATCACTTTTACAAAATAAATTCACATATAAATAGTTTAATTATCAATAGTAGCAAAGTACTATCCTGAAGAATAATCTTTGATTATCCAATTTCCAAGCTCACGAGACCGTACACACAACTCATCGAGCCAATCGCCAAGCCCTTCCATTCCATTCCACCAGTCAAAGCCAAGTGCTAAGCCCCAATGCCTGAAATCCACTTTACAATCCTCAAGACTCAGACCTGCAGCCACCGAGACACACAATTCAACGCATATGTACAACGCGCCAAGGAAAGCTCACAAGTCAAGCATCTAAGGATAACCTTAGACTCATTTAATCAACTTTATGTTGGAAGTCACCTTAGTTAGTTGTAGACGCAGAGTATAAGGACTTAGAACAAGATAAGTGGGAGGGGGATTCATCCGTGCTAGGCATGTAAGTTAGAGAATCAGCGAGAATGGTGCAAGCTAGCATAGCTACCGGGCGAGGGAATCAATAGTTTTCTTAGGTGAAGACATCAAGCTTAGATGCTTAATCCTAACCCAGCCAATCCCCTAAAGAGAGTAATGTTTGTTTACAGACAAGTAAAAGAAAATTACGCCTAACCCTGTTTTCTAATTTAAGTAGCACCAATTTGAAACATCCTTAAACTCACCCTGACAACTTTGGTTGATGCAAGTTAAATCATATATGATGGTTAGGACTCGAGGGAATCAAGGAAGGGGAGCATCGTCACAGGCACCGCCAACACCACCAGCACCACCGCCACCATCGCCCAAACTAGCTCTCATACTACGCTCGTTGGAGGCCATAAATGAGACTCTAAAGGGGCGACAACCAGCAGGGACTGAAGTGGAACCCCCACCATCTGGAATAGGTAATCTAGAAGCATCAAGGGATTCAGGGGGAGGACCTCCACTTGAAGACATCACTCGAGAACTGCAAAAGATCAAACTTCCGGAGTTTGTTGGGGGTCACGCCAGTGAACACGCAGAAGCATGGTTGGAAGGCATGAAAAGGAGGGACTATGCGTCCAACTCAAAGGTGAAGATAGTGATTTTTCAATTAAGAGACAATGCCTTGAACCGGTGGGGCAACCTAGAAAGACAACTGCATCTTACCCTAGACACGGTATCTTGGGAAATTTTCGAGGAGAGGTTCCGAAGGAAATATCTGCTAGCTTACTATGAGGAACAACAGGTAGGGGCATTTCATGCCTTAGTACAGGGAAATAGAACTATAGAATAATATGAGATCATATTTATGGAATTGGTCAAATATGTTTCGTATATAGAAAATGACCAACGACAGGCAGAGTGGTTCGTCTATGGATTGAACCTTAAGATAAGAGCTATGGTGTGGATGTGGAAACTATCTTTGGTAGCAGAAGCTGTTGAAAATCCACGTTATGCGGAGGAACACATGAACTTAACCGGGGGTATGAGACCAACCTTTCCGCATCATCCTGGATTCGTGGGGAAGGCCCCTAGGACATTTCCTAGGGGAGGGGGCTCAAGGCCACCTCCATATGGTAACAAAGTCGCACCAAGGACAATAACTGTAGGGATTTCAATGGAAGTGAGTGTAGCATCTTGTTCATCACAAACGATGCAGACAGGTCCACGACCATCTCAGGGAAAAACTAGTAGGGGCAGGGGTTCCAGGGGAAGGAACTCATTTCAGAGGCAGTCACAGAACAGTGTGTAGATTCAATCTCATGTTACCTGTTGGGGATGTGGAGGACCCCATTACCATCTTGACTGTCGAGAGTTATAATCAGGATTTGTGCATAGAGAAGGAAAGGCCCTGATGGGAAGAGCAAGTAGTAGCCACCAGATTTACGCAATGGTTAATAATCACCATGTTGAACATCAATCCACGGTGGTGGAGTCATCAAGTACGCTAAATCATATTAATGTTAAGATTTTATTTGATTCTGGTGCGACAGATAGTTTCATTTCACCATCTGCGTTAGAAAAGAGTGGGTTGGAAGCCTACGATAACGATGAATTTAAACAAGTTGAGATGGCTTCGGGGGAAAAACAAGCGGTAGGACCTAGCATTGATAATTGTATAGTAGACCTGGGAGTGTGAACTACCAGGTTAAAGGTGTATGTCACTGCTCTTGGGGTGTATGACCTAATCATTGGAATGGATTGGTTAGAAGCTCATCAAGCTTTGGTAGATTGTTTCGCAAAAAGGGTGTTCTATGTAGAGGACAAAGGAAGGCCAATGGAGATCCAGGGTGTATGGAAAAAAGTGTCATTATGCTTTATCTCAACTATGAAGGTTAAGTGATGCTTGAGGCAAGGGTGTCAAATTTATGTAGTAGAAGCAGTGAATGAAAGGAAGGGACCCTCATTGGATCAGTACCCAGTATTGTCAGAATTTAAGGATGTTTTTCTGAATGAGTTACCAGGGTTAACTCCTGAGAGGGAGCTTGATTTTACTATTGAGCTAAAACCTAGTGCAGAACCAATTTCCAAGACTCCGTATCGGATGACAATGCCAGAAATTTGTGAGTTGCAAATGCAATTCAAAGAATTACTGGACTTAGGGATAATAAGACCCAGTGTCTCACCTTGGGGTGCACCAGTAATTTTTGTAAAGAAGAAGGATGGATCCTTACTACTATGTATATATTACTGGGACTTGAATTGTGCTACAGTGAAAAATAGGTACTCAATGCCGCAAATAGATGACCTCTTCAATCAAATGAAAGGAGCAGCGGTATTCTCAAAGATCGATTTGCGATCAGGGTATCATTAGTTAAGGATTAAGGAAGGCGATATCCCAAAAGATGCCTTTCGAACTCGGTTTGGACATTACGAGTTTGTCGTAGTACCTTTCAGATTGACCAATGCGCTAGCAGTATTCATCAGCCTCATGAAAGCATATTCCATAAGTACTTAGATTGTTTTGTACAAGTCTTTCTAGATGACATCCTCATCTATTCCAAGAACGAAAGAGAACATGAGAAACACTTACGAGTGGTGTTGTTCTGCCTTAGGGAGAACAAATTATATGGGAAGTTGTCAAAGTGTTCCTTCTTTCAGAAAGAAATTCATTATTTAGGTCATACATTTCCGGTGAAGGAATCTCTATGGACCTAGAAAAGGTAAAGGCCATTATGGAGTGGCCAGTGCCGAAAAATGCCCATGAGGTGAGAAGCTTCATGGGGCTAGTAGGTTATTATCGAAGATTTGTGGAGGGATTCTCCAAAATATAGAAACCCATCACCACCTTGCAATGCAAGGGGGTCAGGTATGAATGGACTAAAGAATGGGATAGTGCATTCATTGAGCTTAAGAGGTTACTAACTAGTGCTCCAATTCTATGAGTGTCAGATATGGAAAAGGACTTCACAGTCTTCACAGATGCCTCGAAGCAAGGGTTGGGGGCCGTGCTAATGCAGGATGGAGGAGCGATATATTATGCATCAAGGAAGTTGAAGAAACACGAAGAGCTTTACGCTACTCATGATTTAGAATTGGCAACTGTAATGCTAGCTTTGAAACTTTGGAGACACTATCTTGTGGGGCGACACCTTGAGCTTAAAAAGGACCATCAAAGTTTAAAACATCTCTTCACTCAAAGAGATCTGAATGCTAGGCAAAGGTGATGGAGTGAGTTTATGAGTGAGTACGATTTTGGTATTTCGTACATCAAGGGGAAGGAAAATGTGGTCGCAGATGCCTTGAAAAGGAGACCACGTGTCTTCTCCTTGATACCTGTAAAAGTCAATCTAAGGGAACAAGTGTTGACGCAACTCCAAGGAGATAGTTGGTATTTAGAGGTTACTTCAAACCTCCAAAGTGGGAGGCAATTAGATCCAAAGTATGAAGGATATAGTCTGGAAGCAGACGGACTGTTAAGATATCGGGGAAGGATATACATCCCTGAAAGTGGGGATATTCGAAGCATCATACTGAAGGAAGCCCATAGAGCAATTTATTGTGCGCATCTAGGTGTGAAGAAGATGTATGCAGACATGAGGAATCTCTTCTTCTGGGTAGGCATGAAGCGCGATATAGTACATTTCATCACCAAGTTCCTAGAGTGTCAACAAGTGAAAGTCGACCACCATCACCCGATAAGCCTCCTACAACCACATGATGTTCCTATGTCCAAGTGGGAAGTCATCTCTATGGATTTTATTGTGGGGTTGCCGCTCACATCTCATAGACACAATGCCATTCTTGTGATAGTGGATAAGTTAACCAAGAGTGCTCATTTTATTTTGGTTAGAGACACTTACGATGTAACTGATGTGGCACGCGTGTTTGTAAATGAGGTTATCCGTTTGCACGGGATACCTAAGAAGATCATTTCAGATAGGGACTCTAGATTCACTTCTAGGTTTTGGACAAGTTTGCAGTCAGCATTGGGGACTCAGTTGAACTTAAGCATAGCTTATCATCTTGAAATATATGGGAAAACTGAGAGAGTAAATCAAGTCATGGAATACATGCTTAGGATGTATGTCATGGATAATCAAACCCAATGGGAGAAGTACCTACCTTTGGTAGAGTTTGCCTACAATAACAGTTTTTATAGCTCCATCGGAATGCCACCCTACGAAGCTCTATATGGAAGGCCATGCAAAACACCGTTGAGTTGGCATAATTTAGAAGATAGAGTAACAGATGGGCCAGAATTGATTAAATATATGGAGGAACAAGTGATTTAGATTAGGCAGAGACTAAAGGAAGCACATGATAGGTAGAAAAGTTATGCAGATGCACACAGGACCGACCAAAGTTATGAGGTGGGAGACCAAGTTTTCATTCGTATCAGGCCTAGTAAGAGTACCATACGGTTTGGGAAGGGGACAAAGTTGTCACCTCAATTTATAGGACCATTCAGAATCCAAGAGAAAATTGGACCCGTTGCCTATCGTCTCGTACTACCACCCCACTTGCATAAAACTCATAATGTTTTTCATGTATCTGTTTTATGTCATTATGTTGTTGATGAATCACATAAACTAAATTGGAAGGAATTGTAGGTATCAGACGTGGGAACCCTCATGGTAGAACCGTTACACATATTGGACTGTAGAGTCTGACAACTCAGGCACCGTCTGGTAGACGAAGTTAAGGTCCAATGGGACAAGTATAGTCCAGGATCTGCTACTTGGGAAGACACCAAGACATTATGACGAGACTATCCCTCACCTTTTTTTACCACCTCAAGAATATGTTTCTTGAAGGTGGGGTGTATGTAACACCACCTTTTGACTTAGACAGCCAAGATTACCTGAGGTCTACACTTTTATTTTCTACTCATAGTGAAACTATTAAATGATACACTTAAACTTTTCAGAATGTAAATTTTATGAATGTTTAAATGTTATTGATGATGATGGATATAATGCGATCTACTATATGAATGTGAATTTTATGAATGTTTAAATGTTATTGATGATGATGTATATGATGTGACATATTGTGTGAATGTGAATCCTATGAAGGTTTAAATGCTATTAGAATGATGTTGGATATGATGCAATCTATTTGGTAAATGATAATTTTATGAATGGGTGTCAAAATTGAATAATGGGATATTATGAGATCTATTTATAACTTGAAAAATTTGATGTTAAGTTGTTGGTACAAGGATAACGAATTGAAATAATGATGGTGTGCAATTCATGATGATAATGCATAGAAATGTATGAATTTGTGTTACAAACTAATCTGCAGGTTATGGGCTATGAAATAGCCAAGGGATAATGATGATGAGAGTGGATGTCATGACCACTAGCCGAGAAACATTAGGGTATGAATATTTGTATGTGAAATTATATTGGTTTGGATGAATTGCTATGATATGTGGACCAGTGTAGGATTTCAGGTGATGAGACTGCCCAAAACCGAATAAACGATGACAAAACTCCCAGCAACACAGTGCCACTGTATATTCCGTTGTAGGGTGTGGACCCTAGTTATGATTAGGAGGGGTGGAGGCATTTCCCACTGTGTATCCTCTGAAACTTGAAGTCATGGGAGAATGATGTTATCTCATGCTCCCCTAGACGTGTGATGATGACTTTCAGTTGCCTGCTAGGGAAGCTTGATCAAGATAGTGACACTTCCGCTTACGGGTTCTATTTGGAGTTAGGTCAATATAGTTGATGCTCCAAGATAGTCCAGTAGAGGAAGGATAGGAATGGAGATGGAAGTAAGTTAGGGAGGAAGGATGAGTAGAAATAGTTGAGAAAGTAAGGAGATTTGTCTGATGGTGGAATTTAATGTTTTTCCCTTCTAAAAGTAAAATGTGTATATATGAATATTGATAATTACGTAACTAAACCACAGTTGTCTAAATAAAATTGTTGAACTAGATAATTGTAATTAAAGAATTTCGCAAACATTTGATTGGTTTATTATCTTTTATAAAAGAACAGTCTTGTTGATTGGATTGGATGCATACATAAAATACTATAAGGGTGAGAGTTATTGATTATTAGTACATGCATGAGACTTGTATGTACTAGCTACACATGCATTTGTGTACATGTACACTAGTATGTATGAGTTTTCTTGGCTTACTTACTAATAGTGTCGGTTAATTGTCATGAATGTGTGAACCATGTTTCTTTTCCTTTGTATCATGGGATACCTTAACTTTGGGACAAAGTTTTGTGAAGGGTGGGTGTATGTAACAACCCTAGTTAAATAGATGCATAGGGATTATAAATTATAATTAATTAGATAATCTGATTGTCCTAATATGTTTAGTTAAACAATAATTATTTCTTAATAATAATAATTATTTATTTATTTATTAATTAATTGTTCATATCTGTTGATGATTAATTAATTAATTAATTGACTCATTAAAGATTTGAGTAATGAATTAAAAGGGCTTAATAATTTTAATTTATTTAATTAAAAGACTTACGTATGATAGGAGGGGATAAGGTAATAAAGGAGGGAATACGATAATAAAGGAGGGGTAAGGTAATTAATGGAGGGGAGGAGAGTCAGTGAAGGGGGAGATATGACGGGAAAGGGGTCCTAGAGGAGAGGGGGATTATGATTTTGGAGGGGGGAAGATTTTGGAGGAGGGACTGGATTTTTGTTTGGATATTTTTTGGTGTGGGGAGTTTGATATTGGGAGTTTTGGTGAACCATTACAGGGGGCACTGGGTTGCTGGGGGTTTTGGGCACGGGGGCCAAGATTTCTTTTAGTATCCTAGAGCTAGGGAGACGAATAGGCTGCTCCTATCTGGCTGGGTGGTTAGTCAGTTTGGGCAGGGTTTGGTCAAGCAACAAGCTGGGCAAGGAAAGAGGGAGGACAACTAGACAAACAGGAGTTTAGCATCAGACGAAGGTATTTTAATTTATGTATTTGTTTTATGAATTTAAGGAATATGTAGTATTATGTGGTTGTTCATAAGATTATTATGATCAGATCAATAATTTTTATATATGTTGGTTATGAAGTATTAAAAATGCTAGGATAGAATTTCTTTAAAATAAATGTTTTTCTTGTTTTATAAGGCTCTGTTGAGCAGAACCTTACAACGATTCTCTCTTGGTAACCTGGAACACCAAGAATACTTTTTCTGGACTACGCCTCTTGACCTAGAGCATACATGTACTTTGTCCTAGTCTACCAATAGTCATGCTCCTGCTTTAGTGCAACTCTTGCTTACTTGGAAAATTGTTAACGTAGTTTAACACTTAGTATTATTTAAGCATGGATCCATGAACATTAGAATCCAAGATAAAAATTGCATAAAAAATGAAGACACACACATAAATAGTGCAGGAGACACAAACCATGCCTAACATCTTTCTAAGTCTTTTTTATTTTGAAACAATTACAACATGAGTAATATCGACCCAATTTACAACTTGGAAGATTTAAACAACTTGCCTCACCTCACCAAGAAACTCAATAACAAATTCGTCCTACAAATACTTTGTGTTGCAACCACCTACAGTGCACCTCAGACATGCCCACAATCATAGATTTGTTGTCTCATAATTTACATAGACTTTCACTAAGATAACATAGATTTTCGTTCAAACATGCCTCCATAGACCTTCATTTCTAGACTTCCCCAAAACCTTCCAAAATGTCCAACTCTTCGCTACTTGTCTTCCATCTTGGAAAATCTACGTAAGTTGATTTCCGTAGATTGGCCTCATACTTTCTCTCCAAATCTCTTGCCAAAAATGCTCTATTCTTCCTTTGGTTGTGTGCCCTTGCTTTTATATGAACTCCAAGAATCACTTGTGTGAAACATCACCTCTCTTGGTACGTCATTCCCATTCGTGAAACCACACTCAACCAACTCATCATACCCTTCCATGGACCTTGTGTACCCATTCAAACTCCGCGTGCACATCAACTATTAGTTTCTTGCACCATCACCCCCCATCCTTCAGTGCATTCCCATTAACTATTTATTTCTTCAACCGAAGTGCCCCGTCCCTTGAGGCAGTCCCCTTGGCTTATTCTCTCTTCATGAAGATCATTGTGACTCCTCTTAGGTGTGTTTATGGGGTCGTCTAACCTCTCCAGCACACCCATGTTGTCAAGGGCCAACAGGTCCACTGCTTAGGCATGCTCCTAAGTTTCCCGCCCTTGCCCAAATGCATCCTAAGTCTCCGTAAAATTTTCTAAGGCAAGTAAGGTTTGTCCCCCCTTGGTTTCTCATGTTACCATCATGTTCCCAAGGTTCTATTTCTGACACCCAAATGTCTTTGTTCTCCCAACTAATCAGTTCTTCCTCGTTCTCTTCATTCATTCCATCGTTGAACCTACCTAAGGAGCGTGCATGAATGGTGGGTGTCATGGGAGACCTTAAATCCTCCTCCACTCCAATTTGATTTCATCACCGAAAACATCCATCGATTTTCATGGTGTCTTTTCCCATCTTCGAATGTTGTCACCACTCAATGATTGTTGCTTCCTCAACCATTGTCATCAAGGAAACTCCCCTTGGGAAGTTCTACAAAGTGTTCCCAAGTGTTGGATGCTCTTGACCCATGATGATTTTGATACTTTTAATCTTTTGTTTATGTGTCATGTGCATTGGATCCTCTCATGTTTTGAACTAGTTGGGTGATTATTCCAACTGTCTCATTCGTCACTAGAGAATGCATGTCTTCACATTCAAAAAACCCACTAGAGTCTCAACCTATTCTTCTCACTTAATTTAACCCATTATGTTCTAGACAAGGTCCTGCTCCTTGCCCCCATTTGGCAAGTCACCTCCACAACCCATCTGTTGTCCTGCAACTTCCCTACATGAGTCTTTTGATGACATCTCCACTAGGAATCATAATTTTCACTACTTTCTCTCATAAACACATTTTCTTATTATCCATTTAGTAGGTAGTGTACCCAATAGCTTCCACCAAGACTATTGGGATACATCATGTCTCAATTATGTTCAGTGTGAAATTATTGCATGACCAAATGAACTTCCTGTCACTGATGATGTGCTCACTCCTGAAATCAGAATGGCACTCAATGGAATGACTTCCATTGGCTTCAACTGCTCCTTCTCTTTTAATAATTTCTCCATCTCGGCTTCCATTTCTTTGAGCTATGAATTCTGCTCCATGAGCAGCTTTAGCATTTCATCCTTCTCGCCTTCTTTCTCCGCTATCTCCTTCGCCTGCAAGTCCTCTGTGGGCAGGAGTTTCAGTTGTTTCCTCAAGGATGCAATATCAGTGTTCTTCTTCTTTATCATTTCCTCCACTGCTTTGACATTCGAAGGGTCATAGCCAATCTTGAGGACCATCTCCTTCAAAGTTTTGATTATGTTGTCCTTTGCGAAGGATGAAATCTTCTCCATTTTGAGCTGTGTTTGAACATTGTTCAGTGACACCTGCAATTTGGCTGCAGAAGCAGAAGCATGTGCCAATGTATAGAAAACCATATCTATGGTCTGCTTGTGCAGATCCAATTGATCGGCTGGGTGCACGTCCCTCGTCTGGAATTCGAAGGTGGCCCTCTTGTAGTCGGTGATCACCTTGGGATATGGTACCTACACCTGGAGGAACGCCATGTGCATTCTGCCCTTTTCTGTGTCAAATGCAGACATAATTCGATGCTACGCAGTGGACGTCTGCTTCCAAAACTGAGTGCAAGTACTGCTGGTAAGGGTCTGATTCTTTTTCTTGATCAGCTCGTACTTCTCGAAAATTCTCAGCTTGGGCCCGATCTTGCCTGGCTAAGTGTCCAATGGGGAGTCTAAGGATTTCTTTGGCACTGCTGGGGTGATGTCCTTATGTAAGCTCGAATCGAAAGGAGGAATAACTGACTTGGTCACTATGGTAGGCGGGGCTTCTTTTTCCCCTGTTGGGCCAGGGACTGACGAAGTCTTAGGCCTCTTAGTGTGCAGCTAGAACTCCTCGAAACATACCTCAGTGACAGGTGGAGATAAATCCTACCTCGGCCTCTTCTCTTTTGGGACCTGTGGTGTGGTCGTTGGTGACACAGTGGTGGGGGGAGCCTGCTAGTCCACTTCAATCAATGTGTTGGGCTCCTAGGCTATCTAATTTGCAAACTTTTCTACCTCAGGTCTAGCTTCGTGAACATAGGGGATGTTCTTGTTCTTCACCCTCATCTCTGAGATGATCCCATAAGGATCATAGTGCCATGGGAAGCTCATGAAGAATTTCATTTCTCTCAACATCCTATCTACCTCTTCCCTGTCTCCACGACTGTTGCGGATGAAGGAGCCAATCTGCCCCTTGATCCTAAGTTGTTGCTTCTTCTTCAAAGATACAAAATGAATATCATCTGAATTCATAATCTGTCTTATATACTCTAAATCAAAGATTCTGACAAACAAATACTTGGGCAGCTTATAGGCTGCCAACTCGCACCTGTATACTCTGATCCTGGTATGATTTTGATACAGGTACCAATCCTCGGTCTTTGTGTTTTTCGAGAGGTGCAGGATCCTCTAGACTTCATCGTTTATTCGAGGTGAGAGCCTGCCACCTAGCATGCTTACCATGGGGCGGTAGAACAGATCGATGAATGCCTTGAAGGTATACTCTGTGGAGTTGTGCTTCAGCAAGGAGGTCCATGCTATGATAGCCTGAGGTCTACCATCCGCATCCATCTTCTGCATGGAAAATGCAAACTTACCCGCCTGAAAAAAGACAAACAAGTAGGATAATATTGATGAATATATGAACATGCCTTTCGTGCCAAAATTCATGAACTGTTCATGAATATTGTCTACCAAGAATGTACTGAAATCAAATTGGGTGGTGGGCTTTTCATCAGTGGAGAAAATGGATAGAAAACCCAAAATGGGCTCATCTACCCACTGGTCAGAATAGTATCCCAACAAAGCGCAAAGGGAAGAAATGACCTGGTTTCCCTTAGTGGAGAAAATGGACGACGGGTAAGGGGGATTTGTGGAAGGGAATTGACTGGAGGTGGGAAGGAAAAGCTTGAATATTTGAGCTCTTTGGGGAAAAGTCATTTTTTGATACAACTCTGTAAGGATTTGCAGATTGAATGGAGACGCAGAGTCAGCTTGGGGAATTTGCATCATCTGGTCCATGGATTTGGGTGTGATGAGGAACAGGATGTCTCCAGATGAGGAGATGATGGCTCTTTGTTCAGGAATATAGTGATCTTGACATTTGAGAGAAAACTCGGGAAAATGGTGGATCTAGGGAAAGAGGTAAAGGGGTAAATTGGACTCCCAATGTCCAATTTCATCACTCTGGTCCAGGAAAACTTCCCTGAGCCATGACTGGAGGTCTGAGAAATCAAAATCGCATATGGTATATACGATTAATCGGTCTTTTTCAACCAGTGGGATATTGTCCAGGTCGACAGGGGGTGGGAGAAACGGATTCTCCTCTCCTTCCGCTGGTTTAGACTTTGGCGCAATTTCTGCAACAGTACCTGCAATAAACACAACGCTAGTGGGGGCGACTGACTCTGGATGAGGGTGACGGAATGT
>ML781307.1:101839-120789 GCA_009831015.1 Picea engelmannii
AAAAACAAACTATGCTCTGATACCACCTGATCTGAAAATAGAAGGCTGACTTGTTATGCTATGCAAGCACCCCTACTTCATTAAAATAAACTTTACAGGACCTTGCTTCATGTGTATAAATATGCAAAATAAACTTATGTGTTGAGTTCATGTATCTTCTTGTAAATTTCTTATGTGTGAGGAAATGTTCTTGTGAATGGTTAAATATGTACTTCAAATAAACACATAGCAACACAACTTGCAGCAAACAAACCATCAAACGCACAACAAGAACAACATGATAAAGGATTTCACCCCCCTACGGGCTACATCTCCTTGAGCCTCCATAATGGACTTAGATCTCTGGGATTAATTAGTAAAAAGTTCTTTTACAAGCTGCTGCTCAACTCCAATGGAAAAAAAAACTGTACCATTGAGATCAGAACACATAAAAATCCCAAAATCGACTAATAGAACTCTGAAAATGGATCATGGCTCATCCGGGCATGACCTCTACTACATGTGGCCATAAGCTTCCCTGAGCTTCTCTTTGGAAAAAACACCTGTAAAAGTCCTCAACAGCCTCTGAAACCTATCCCAATGTGTTCAGAGCATATCAATTAGCCAAAAATGATTATTCAGTCACAGAAAACAAACATAGGCTCACCAAACCCTGTCCTCCATCAAAAAGGGCTTCAAGCTCCCTGGAGCTTCCTAGAACTTCAATGGTGAAAAACTTGCATGAAGAGTCTTCAAATGGCTTTGAAAATGGCACCAATGGATCCAGCACGTCCAAAAACCCCTGGCTGGACTTTTACGGCACCTCAATCGGCCAAACGATGAAGAAGTTAGGCCTCCTCCATTTTCCTCCTTCAAGCTTTGCTAGAACTGGCTCTACAAAATGCACCTCTGTGTGCATCAACCTAGAACACACTCCAAAAAGCGCGTTTAAACCTAACACCGAGTGGTTCCGAATAACCGTGCAAACTGTAGGATGGTTAGGGCACCTCCAGCCCCCAACCGCCTAGCTCTCGGGCATATGGTCCATAAAACCTCGGGCAAAAAGCAAAAGTTGGTTAACACCGTTGTAACGGGCGCAACCACATAACCGCGCCCAACCCGCGTGCGTAATATAACCATAGGTTAAATTTCAAAACCCGCACATAAAAATACATGGTTAAGATTTTGGGTTAAATGTTAAACCCCCCGCGCACATATTAAAACCATAATATAACCATGCCACATTTAAATATATGGTTATAAACTATATCCACGGAATAATATTTAAACCCCGCGCGTATTTACAATAAACTTTGGGTTATAAACCCATGCATATGTTATAAAATAACCACGGTCGCATGCATACATTACCGCATATAACCATGGGTCGGGGCTAGCCCCGACCCGACCCCTTTTATATTTAAAACAATACACCATGTTAAATGTATATGCGTAGACACATATAACAAGAAACTATTGGCAACATATTGGATAGATGTGGTTGGCGAAGACTTTGTAAAGTGGGGGGAGGTCACCGGTTCGAATCCGGTCGGCTCCATAACATTTTAATCAACAAACCAATGAACCATTAACCAATAACCGAGGGACACGTGGCGCCCATGGATTGGGCCACGTGCCCTCATACCATTCACCAGAAACAAGACACGTGTCAACATCCAATTGGACAGCCACCAACCAATAATAATGCGCCATGCCTTCCCCCTGCCACATCATCATGATGGTACGGCCCTCCACGTGGCCGTACTGACTGTACGGACAGGTACAATCAACATCCCAATTTTTTTCTTGTTTGGCTCGACGCACAGATCGCGATAACTTCTCCATACGGACTCCGTTTGAGAAAGTAAATATACCGCCGGAATCAGGAAGACGAGATGGATGCAATGGAACCATTTTCATCGCATTCCGAGCACTTTGAAAAATGAGCAAATTTTTGCCCTCTTGTCCAGATTTTGATCAAGTAGGTTTCATGTTAAACCTGGAAGGTGCAGAACTATGTTGATCCCCTTTAATCTACTCTACAACACTAAAAGTATTATCTTCTCTACTACAACACTGCAAGTATTCTCTACTCAACTAAAACATTGCAAATATTATTTTCTCTATTGTAGCACTGCAACATGTATGACAAACATGTCCCAACAATATGGTTAAAAAAAATTCTTACCCATCT
Source organism: Picea engelmannii (assembly GCA_009831015.1). Classification (NCBI taxonomy): domain Eukaryota; kingdom Viridiplantae; phylum Streptophyta; class Pinopsida; order Pinales; family Pinaceae; genus Picea; species Picea engelmannii. The sequence continues at coordinate 104,013 of ML781307.1, forward strand.
TACGTGAAGGGAAATATAATTATTTATATTTAATTTTAACGGGAATAAAACTTTTAAAAGTTATTATACTATTTGATGTAGACCCCTTACGCTATCGGGGCTGCGTGACCTCTCGGTCAAGGATCGCTCGACTTTGGGAGCCGAATTAGCTCACATATTTGTGTTGAACCTTCACAATTGTCCCCATGATACAAATTCATAAACTTTGGGCATGAAATCTCTTCTTGTCAGAAATTTTGAAACACCCACAGGGTCCTCCATGTGACCCTGATTGGAAACTGTGGGATTAAAACTTCTGCCCTTCCTCACTTCGGGATCTCGGGCTTCAGGACTTTTCCATGCACTTGATTCTAATTCCTTCGAACTCTGAATCGAAGAAATCTCCTCAGACCAGATAAACGGCCTGTGTTCACTCACCAATCCACAGCGGCGATCAACTTCAGAATTCCGGCCTTTGGGAGTTCTAAGTGTTGAGTTCTCATTTTCCTCCGGAGTATCAAACTTCTGGTATTGATCTCCACACTCCACATGTATTTAGTGGATCAATGATCACAACTTACTCCAGCCTTCGGGACTTTTGGCATATAAGGACTCACACTCCAATTTCTCCTAGACTGAACAATACCCGGACTTTCAGATCTGCTACCACATGCCCGCTTCCAACTAACGGTCAGGATTTGTTCTCTCTCTTATGGAACTTCAATGAATTTTGGTCAACAACCTCTCCTCGCCATTCTTCCAAAGTATCCAACTTTTGGATCTCCATATCTCTCAACATGTGCTCATTGCAACTCAATGGTCATGATGAACTTCAGCTCTTCAAACTTCGAGAGTTCTTTCTTCCTCTTTGTAACTTTCCTCTAGAGCGACTTTTCCTCCGAAGTATCAGATCTATCGACACATGTCCTTCGAGGTGAACAAACTAGATCTGTTACGTCACTTCAGAACTTCGGCATTTCGCACTTCATGCCACTGCTCACCAAGCTTTCCCTTTGAAGTGGTCCTATTCTGAAGTAACTAATCTTCCACCACGCATCCTCTTAACCCAACTGTCAGGATTTGGTCCACTCTTCAGGCTTTGACAATTTATTTATTTTTATTCTAAGCTACCCCTTCCTCCTAGATAGCTTCTTCTCTGAAATGAATGATACGTTGACACCTCTCCTCCTCTAGATATACAATCTAGATGGACTTCAGATGGACTTCAGGTTTCATAACTTTGGGAGTTATGACTCCTTCACAACCGAAAACCTTCGAACATACAAATTCTAAAGGACTTCAAGGTGTAACCTCCTTGCACCTTCTTGAAATCTAACGACTGTCAGTGACCTCGACTTCTTCCTAAGGGATATCACTCGTCATTTCGTGAACTTCAACAGATTTCTCCCTTTATTTTGACTCTTTGTCGCTATCTCTATTAAGCTTGATTCCTCTGAGGATTTTTGAATTCGACGCACTCCTTGCCATCCTAGAATCCTTGACAAAGTTCGGACTTAGATATTTCTTCCAAAATAAATCTTACTACACACTCCTTGTGCTTCTCAGTCCTGCCCTCTTGAAACTTAGTTGATTCTGAACCTTGTGCACTCCTTGCAACACTCAGTCTAAGTTTTTTGTTATCCCTCCTGAGCTTCTCTGAGTCAAATCTAAACTCTGTCAATGCACACTTTGCGGACAATATGCACTCCTTGCATTCGAGCTCTCAGAAGAGAAACAATTGAAACTTATTTAACACTTCATAATTCCATATACTCAACTATGAACAACATACATAAGAAAAATGAAATAAAACACACACAGAACGTATCATTCAAATACACACAGAAATGAACACCGTCCAAGCTTTTGGAACCATTTTTTTCTGTTCTATTCATTCATGAAGTATTTACATAAGTAACACAGTTATTCACTATCTCCAGACTCTCTATGTCTAAATTATGCATCTAACTCCTCATACTTTATTCTCACACTCTATTTTGTCTTACAACACAATACAAAAAACCTATCTAAGGAGTGGCTTCTTGATCTCTTCTCCGTCCTATTTGAATTCTATCCCATCGTTGTTCTAACGGTTACCTACTTGGTCCTATTACAATAAATATGATTTATTATCATATAAGAGTTGACACTCTACATCTGTAACACCTTAGATTCGTGTAATAATTTACAACATTCTTCAATTATCAGGCGGTGACCTGACTTTACAAACAAAGTATTTAAAAACGATATTTCCAAAATATCTCAACAACTTGTTATGCTTATGTTAAATGTTGATTTGAAACTTTAGCATCCTAAGGTGTCGAATTCTACCTCCACACTCATCATCTTTGGCTTTGATGGTGATGCTCCTGCATCATACTCCTCTGGCTAAAATATTCATGGACTCTTGTCCATGAGCTCCTGAACTGTCTTTCCATGTTTCAAAATGTCAATTTCAATGACCCAACTCGAGTCTTCCACTGGGTGATCTTTCCACTTCACCAAATATTTAGGATACATCTATCTCCTGATTTTCTTCCTAACTCTATGTTGTAAGATTTTCTCCATCTGAGGTTTTTCTATTGTAAGCATTCGTTTTTCCCACTGAATCTCCTTTTTAGTTCTCCTGCATCGTCTCTCCTGTAAGGATACAAGTATGCAACATTGAATATCGGTGATATCCCAACATTGTCTAGAAACTCAATCTCATAAGCATTGGCTACAAATTTTCTAAGGATCCTACATGGTCCTATCTTCTTCATCTTCAACTTGTTATATGTTCCCGTTGGAAACCTTTCCTTTCTCAAATGTGCTAAAACTTCATCTCCAACTTCAAATTGAACTTCTCTCCTTTTCTGATCAACAATGTTCTTATACTTTTGATTATTTTCTTGTAGCTGCTCTTTAACTTGATCATGGAGTCTTTGCATCTCTATAGAAAAATCTTCTGCTACAACGCTTCTAAACTCATCTTGATTTAGATCTCTCAATTCTATAATCCCTCTCAGCTGTATTCCATACACTATTTTGAATGGACTTTTCCCACTACTCATGTTTATTGAATTATTAAATGCAAATTCTGCCTATGCCACAATCTGATCCCACTGACGGCCTTGTTCAGTGACTAAACTCCTCAATAAATTTCCCATAATTTTGTTCACCACTTCATTCTGTCCATCTGTCTGAGGGTGATATGTTGAACTGAAGGACAAGCTTGTCCCCAACCTCTCCCATAGAGTTCTCCAAAAGTGTCCTACAAATTTTGTGTCTCTGTCTAAGACTATGCTACTGGGAAACCCATGTAGTCTCACAACTTCCCTAAAAAACAAATTGCCTATGTGTGTAGCATCGCTTGTTTCTGACATGGTATGAAATGTGCCATCTTGGAAAATCTATCTACCACATAAAATATGGAATCACTTCCCTTCTGGGTTCTAGGAAATCCCAATACAAAATCCATACTAATTGCATCCCAAGGCCTTTCTGGAATAGGAAATGGATGATACAAACCAGCATTCTGTTGTCTCCCTTTCGTATACTATAAAATTCTGCATTTGTTCAAAAACTTCTTCATGTTTTCCCTCATACCTAGCCAGTAGTACGAACTGTTCATCTATGCAAATGTTTTGTCATGGTTGAAATGTCTCGCTATACCTCCACTATGTTTTTCTTTCAATGGGTTATCTCTCATCGAGCATCTTGGTATGCACAGTTGGCTTCCTTTGAACAATAATCCATCGTGGGTTAAATATTATGTCCATGGGATTTTGTCCCCCAACAAAGGATTCTCACATTCCTCATAAGCCTCCTTAAAATATGAATCTTCTTGGTACATCGCCTTAAAGTGTTCAAACCCTAAGGTATTCACATGGAATTCTTGGATAATCATCCTCCTGCTCAAAGTATCTGCAACTTTGTTAGCACTTCCAGAAATATGTTTAATGACAAAAGTAAAATTCTGCATGAATTCTACCCACTTAACATGCCTCTAATTCAACTTTTATTGCCTAGTAATAAATTGTAAAGCTTGATTATCACTATACAAGACAAACTCCTTTGGAATTAGATAGTGTCTCCACTTCTTCAAAGCTTGAATCACTGCATAAAACTCTTTGTGATACGTGGAATAATTTTTCTTGGTGTTATTCAGTTTCTCACTCAAACAAGCAACCATATTATTATCTTGACTCAAGACTTCTCCAATAGCTACTCCACTCACATCTCATCTTACCTGAAATCTTTTCCCAAAATATGGTAAGACCAGAATTGGTTGTCCTCTGATCTTCTCCTTCAACACTTTGAAGATTTCCTCTACCTCCTCTATCCAATTAAAATACTTTTGTTCCTTCTTCACAATATACAGTATGGGCGTACATATACCACTGAAATTTCAGATAAATTTCCTATAAAAACTTGCCAACCCATGAAAACTTCTCACCTCAAATATGCTCATGGGCGATGGGCATTCCTTGATTTCTCTCATCTTCTCTGGATCCATCTTCAATTCATTTGAAGAGATCACAAAAACCAAGTATATGATTTATGTCCTCATGAAAGAACTTTTCTTCAAATTTATCAACAATTTTTCTTGTTGCAACCTCCTCATCACTAATTTCAAGGGTTTTAAATGTTCCTAATTTCAAGGGTTTTAAATGTTCTTCCTCTTTTTTGCTGAAGATTAGTATATCATCTAGATCTATACAATGACAAATTTAACTATGAAGTCTTTCAACACTTCATTCATCAACCTCATAAATGTTCTTGGGGCATTTGTCAACCCAAATGGCATGACCAACCATTCAAACAAACCTTCATTTGTATTGAATGTTGTCTTTCATTCATCTCCCTCTCTCATTCTTATTTGATGATATCCACTCGTCAAGTCTATTTTTGAGAAATAGCTTGCTCCACTCAAGCAATCCATCAAATCATTCATTCTTGGCAAAGGGAATCTATACTTGATGGTGATCTTGTTGATGGCTCGAGAATCTATACACATACTTTATCCTCCATCCTTCTTTGGACTCAACACAGTTGGTATTAAACATGGGCTTAGACTTTCCCTCACTAAACCTTTATTCGAACAACTCCTAGAATTTATTCTTGAATTCTTCATTCTCTCGAGGTGTGAACCTATATGTTTCTTTGTTTGGCAAACTAGCTCCTGCAATAAGGTCAATGTGATGGTTGATACTCCTAATGGGTCGAAATGAGTGAGGTGACTCATCTACTACTATGTCAGCAAAATTCTCTAACAGTTCCTGGATTTCTTCAGGTAATTCATCCATAGAAGTATTTGTAAGGACAACCCTTGGATTCCTCACTATAGAAAAATGCATCTCTTGTTCCCTCTTGACCTCATTCAAGAGTTCCTTCCCACTCATGAGAAGTATACTTGAACTAGACTCCTTCTTTGGTTCCTTGTCTTCTATTGGCAACAACATGTATGTTCTACCATTCTTCTCTAGGGTGTAATTATTTTTTCTCCCATCATGAGTGATATTTCTATCAAATTTCCATGGTCTTCCCAACAAAATATGACAAACATCCACAGGGATTACATCACATAAAGTCTCATCCCTATAGCCTCCTTTTTAAAATTTAACTTTGCATCACTGACTTACCATTACTTGATGTCCTTTCTGCAACCACAATACCTTGTATGGATTTGGGTGTGCAGTTGTCTCGAGCTCCAGTTTCTCCACCATCTTTGTGGATACTAGATTATTAGTGCTCCCACTATCTATGATAATATTGCAAACTATGTCATTTGTCTTGCAAGCAGTCCTGAAAAAAATTGTTCGTTGAAATGGTTCTTCTGCCTCCTTCTCTGGATTTAGAATAAATTTCCTCATCATAAGGTTCCTTCCTCCTTCTACTTCTTCTGCTTCCACATCCTTCTGAGCTTCAAAAATGTGTGCTTCTCCTCCTCCTTCTTTCTTTCTCTCGAGATTCCCAAGACTTCTGCCCTCTCTTTCCACAGGTGTAACATCTTACTTCACCTCCTCTGCCTCTTTCTCTTCCTTGAGGAAAATAGTTTCTTCCTCTGTTTTGTCCTTATTTAGAACTTCCCTTTTTTTCAGGGTGAATATGATGTTTTCCAGCATCTTTCTTTGGCTTCTGGAACTTCTCTCAGAGGGTTCCCTTTCCTCTGCTTGAATTTCCTCCCTTGTTTTGTTGGCTTTGTGTTCTAACCAACTTATCTTCAACTTCCAAGGCTACTTGATAAGAATCCTTGATTGTGCCAACAAACATCATGCTGATCTCTTCTTGTATCTCGTATCTCAACCCATTTATATACCTGGTTGTTTTTTCATCATCATTTTCCTTCTGTCCAGCCCTGATATTCAGTTTATAGAATTCTTTAGTGTACTCTTTCACTGATAATCTTTTCTATCTCGGGTTTTGCAACCTTTTGAACAGATTTATCTGATAGTCTTTAGGAATAAATTTCGCTTTCAACTTAGCTACCATCCTATCCCAACTTTTGACTTTTTTTTACCTTTGCATCTGCAATCAACTTGCAGTTCATCTCACCATAACATTGCATGACCTTTCAACCTGGTTATTGCATGCTTCACTTTATTTTCTTCTTCAATTTCTTCATAATCAAAGTATTTATCCATCACACGTACCCAATCTAACAATTCTTCAGGTTCCAAATTGCCTTCATACATCGGGACCTTTATTTTTTCTCTAGCTCCCATTCTCGAAACAGCTCTTAGCAGTAATTCTTTTGCAGTTTCTCCTTTTGTAGCTCCTTCTTCTTCTACCTATTTATCTTAGTATAAACACTCAATGTGGTAGAAAATGTACTTTCATAGTTAAAAATGTTGATTAATAAAGGATGGAAAAATATATTTTTTTTACAGATACTTACAAATGTACACTTCCATCTTAGGATTAATATAAGCTTTTCCAAATATTTAATAATATAATAAATGATATGGTTAAATTTTTTTATTTATTTGGAAAATAAATTTATCTAAATAATTTATATTTTATTTTTTTAAATATTATTTTAAGGACCAGGGGAAGAGATACTCGAACATTCCTTCTTTCTAATTCTTTTATCCTAAGGAGTTGGATCCCAAGAAGTTCGGGAGTCAAATTCTAAAACACAATACTAAAGAAAATAATATGATTCCATTAAGGGATTGGAATTCCTACCTTAAAAGTCTTTATGATTTCCCTAATGCCATGGGCACCATTCCTATTGTCCCTATAGAGGATGAAGTTTCTTCTTTAGATGGCATAGACTTCGTGGTTAAGCAACTTGCAAATGGGAAAGATAAGGACATTAAAGGCTACCAAGATGAAATTTTTAAAATCGGAGGGCCTATCCTTATCCCTCACATACACAAGCTCTTTAATTTAGCAGTCAAGGAGGGCTTCCCTAAATCCTGGACGCAAATCCTCATTGTTCCTATTTTTAAAAACGGGGATAGAAACATTCCCTCTAATTATAGGACCATTATAATTAGCCTGATTTTAGCCAAACTTTATGGAATTATTTTAGAAAATAAGATTATCCTTTCGCTAGAAAATCATGGTAAAACAACTAAAGGCCAAGTCGGTTTTAGGAGATATCATTCAACTGCGGACCATATTGTTACCTTTAGGATCATTGCAAAGGATTTCCACAATACTAAAACCAATATTTTTTTTTGTCTTGTTGACTTGAGAAAATCTTTTGACATGGTTCCCTGGAAAAACCTTTGGAATAGGTTGGAAGAGATAGAAATGTCTCTCGAGTTGAAGGCTTCTGCAATAAGGATGCATGAGAACGTTATTTCTAATTTTAAAAACACTAAGGGTTGGTCGAAACAAATTAACTGCAATATTGGAGTCAAACAAGATTGTCCCTTGTCCCCTACACTTTTTGGCATATACATTGACAAGTTAGAAGATTGCTTGGAAAAAGAAAGTTGTGTCGACCCTAATCTCACTTGTATAGTCATCAATCTTCTTATTTATGTCGATGATATCATTCTTATGGCAAGGAATCCCCATGATCTTGAAAACCAACTAGGAATCCTCGAGGATTTTTTCTCCAATATGGGTATGACTATTAATATTGATAAGACTAAGGTGATGATTATTAAATCCAATAAGATCACTTATGATACCTTTGTATATGATAACAACAACTTGGAGGAAGTGACTTCATACAAATATATTGGAATTGATATTCACCAAAAGCTCAACTAGAATTATAGCATTGAGAAAATGATTATTGGAGGATGAAAAACTTATTATGGGCTTGAAAAAAATTGTAAATTAGTCGATCTTTGGAGTTGGGATAAGAGGAAAATCCACTTTGAGACTCTTGTTACACATGTTATTCTTTATGGATATGAAGTCTGGGGTTGTAGTATCTCTCTTCCTGGAGAAAGATAGAGCTAATACAAAAGAATTTTTTAACCTATAATCTCAAAATTAAAGGAAATGCACCCTATCTCATCCTCCTCTTAGAAACAAGCCTCTCTCCCATTGAGAGCATGGCTATGACTAGATACCTAATGTATAAGAACAACTTAAACAACATGGAAGACAAGAGGATTCCTAAAATTGCTTCAAAATCGAGAGCCGTAACTAGATGATGGCATAAAGATGCCCGATCTTAAACTATTGGGGAATCATAGAAGACACCATTTTGTAGAATAAATATATTATTAAAAAAATCATCAAATCAAAATTTAAAGAGAAAATGTTGTGTGATAAAGAGTTAGAGGAAAAAAGAAAATTAAGGTATTATAAGGATGCAATCAACCCTAATCTAGAAGATCAAAACTATCTATGTTTTGACAAGTGTAAAAAAAAAAAAAAAAAATTGCTAAAATAAGAACAAATTCTCATGAGATCCATAATAAAACTTAATATTTTTTCAAATTTAATATAAAAATCACAATAATAAAAGTTTTATCAACTTTCATTATTACAACTCAGTTTTAATTTTCATTAAATCAATTTAAATAATTTTAAAAAATTTACTTACAATTATATGGAAAAATATTTTAAAAACAACAAACAAATTATAAAAAAAATTGCTATAAACTGATACAGACTCTGTTATTTTTAGAGAAAAGCAACATAATCACTGAGCATGGAGCATTTTGAACGCTCTTTGTCAAACGCTGTGCCTTATTGTTTTGTTTTGCCCGTATAATTCAACCTTTTGTTTTATTAATGTGAAAGAGTGGCCCAATGAAGTTTTAAGAGTCTCGAAAGAAATTTGATGAGAAGATTTCGAAATCCACGTAGTTGAGGTGAGCTTTTCAACTTTCTTTCTGAAAACATTATTATTGAATGCAAATGGTATTGTATAATTGTTTTATATTTTGGTTTTTTTATTGAAATTTAACTACATAAATTTGTACTAAATTACAATTTTATATTATTTAAATTATATTTTTATATTATTTAAATTACATTTTTAATTATTTAAATGGATTCAACATATTAACAAATCGAAATATACAAAATTAACTAAATCCAACATAAAATAAAACCTAAAAATCTAAGCGAAAGATAGCAAAGCACCCTCGTGAATGCTGTTTGCTGTGCTGTTTATTCCGGTCTCTTACCCACAAAGGGCCTTTGCTTGCGGACAAATAAAGGGTATCAGCCAGGGAAGAAAGGTTCGTAGGGATGTTACGTTTGCTTGTGGAGAAAGAAAGGTAAGCCAGAGAAGAAAGGTTGGTAGGGATAACGACCTTTGCTTGTGGAGAAAGAAAGACTAAGCCAGGGAAGCAAGGTTGGTAGGGATGTGACGTTTACTTTGGGGAGAAAGAAAGGCTTAAGGTTGGTAAGAAAGTTTGGTTAACTACGGGAGATATTTGCGGCCCCCTGCCGCCACGACCATGATACCTATGCCTAAACTAACCAATATTGTGCAACATCCGGGTCAAGCTGTTCATTGCCCGAGCTATTTGCGGCCCCCGGCCGCCCCGACCATGATACCTATGTCTAAACTAACCAATCTTATGCAACATCCGGGTCAAGCTGTTCATTGCTCGACCACCAGGAGAGGTCGGCAGCAAGGCTTGTCTCAGTTCGGCAAGCAGGAGAGATCGGTAACAGGGCTTGTCTCAGTTTGGTTATTAATATGCAGTTTATTGCAGAGTCTTTAAGATTGTGACGGTTGATATATATATGATCGAATTATTTTTGTATATGATGTATATACTATCTGTAGTAGTCTTAAAGACGTATGAAAGACTCTACAGCAGATCCATGCATAACAAACTGAACAGTTGAAGAATTTCAAGAGTTAATTATTTAAACGTGGCAATCATATGATGTTACAGTAATTTCTTAATATGATTAGGTAAATGTTAAAAAGTAAACAGGTTAACGGATGCTTTTATACATGCAAAGAAGTTATCAACAATAAATCTGATTCATTGATTTTGGAGGACGACTAAGAACTGCATAACCATCATTAATTGTGTCCATCTTCAATAGGTATACGCCTTTCGGCTTAATGAATATGCAGTCTATTGCAGAATCTTTAAAATTGTGACGACTGCTATATATACCGTCAAATTATTTTCATATATGATATATATACTATTTACAGTAGTCTTAGAGAGTAGTCTTAAAGACTCTACAGCAGGCTGTGTATTGATGGTCGTCCCAGTTGAGTCCCAGTTGAATAGATGTCTTAGGCCATGTCAGATGAGGCTTTTCCTGTCCGAAGCAGCTGTTAACGTCTTCAGATTGCAGGCAAGCCGCTTGATTGCTGAACGTAAGCATGACAAGGCCATGTCAGATGAGGCTTTTCCTGTCCGAAGCAGCTGTTAACGTCTTCAGATTGCAGGCAAGCCGCTTGATTGCTGAACGTAAGCATGACAACGTCATGTCTCTGACGTTATTAAATCCCCAACGTCAGCGATATGGTGGGTAGTTTTTCATAGAGGACAAGCACGAGAGAAACGGCCCCACCCTCTGCTTGTTTTGAATAATTCAAGTGTTCAAAGGGATATTGATTGGACAGAAAGCAGAATGACTCGTACGTCCATGTGCGTTCATAATCAGCGGGCCGGTGTTTTCTCTCTTGATCTGCTAGGTTTTCTTTCAAATAAACTGTTTCTACACTTYTGTCTTACCTAACCSGTTTTATATATCTTGATTTGCTAAATTTTCTCTCAAATAAACTGTTTCTACACTTTTGTCGTACCTAACCCGTTTTATATATAGATTTGTTCTCTRTGAGGTGTTCCATATGGTTTGAGCGSGTTAAATGYTGCTCTGCTTCTTGAGGTTTATTGGCCATKGCTGCTGMAGCAATGAKAAGGGTTTTCAYCCTCTGARATTTCGTTATTTTCAACTCTAGATAACACTGTCAGTGTTAGTTTCATGCTTGTGTGATTGAAGTTTGAATAAACATTTGTATTGGATTCATGTCCTCCGGCAAGGGACCGAAACGATTGTTCGAGTTGGAATCAAACGCATCTGATCAACAAGAGGCCTCAAATAATGACACAGATCGAGAAGAGTCCAAACGCCAGCGGACGGCATTGGGCTCTGCAGGGGACGATTTCGAGGAATTTGTGGCTTTGCTGGATAGGATTCAATATATGAAAACCAAGCACGCGCACTTGGGGATTTCGAACGCTATATCCATTCTAGCTGAAGACTTGAATGTTAAAGTTTCCAAAACTAAATCGCCATGGATGCCCTCCTTCGAATGGGAAGACTTCTGTATATCTTCAGCGAAGGATACAATGTCTGCACAAACGGATATATGCAGTCCTCCCACGAAGGAGAATCCGAGCACTTCTGAGGAAAAGGGAAAGCAAAGTATTAAACCTGCTAACCATCTGAAAACACCTTCTTTTTCAAGTGATGCATTTGATAACCGCCTCGCTAAAAGTTTTGATCTGAACGTAGAGGCCTCGTCGTAACATTCTGCGATCTGATCTGCAGGGTTTTAAATATTTACTTGCAGTTTTTTCAATCGGAGTCTGTACAACTGCACCATTGTGATGTACGTCGACAATGATGTTGTATATGTACAACATTTCCATTGCAGTCTCAGAGAAGTGTTGCATATTTGGTTTTATAGTTGATTTTCTTAAGTTTTATCATGGGAGTTAATACATGATAAAAGTTTGTAGGGGATGATTTTAAGGATGGAAATTTATTTTAAAATGGAGGAACTTTGGCGAATCTTTCTAATCCTTCATATGCCAACTTTAAATGTTTGGCTATATTTTTGTAAAAATATTCAAATTTCTAAGGATTTTATATAGTTTATATAATTTTTTGGCGATTTTTAGGGTAAAATAATTTTGTCCTTTAGAATTTGGGCAAATGATTTTTATAAAAGCGAATCTTTTTTTGGTAAAAACCATGGAAAATTAGCCCATGAGCGAAATTTAGCCCCTAAAATCATCCAAATGTTGGTATATCTTATTCTCATAATTGTTGATGATGTGAGTATTCAAAGTTTATGATGTCTAAAAAAGAGTAACTTGATGTGATATTCTTTAAAAGTATTCAATGCATGTGTGGCAAAAGCAAAAAAATACACTTTAAAAGTATTATATTTTTTAATTAAAAAAAAAAATTGTGGATTTATGTTATAAAAGTATTGTAGTCAAAGTTGTAATGAGGTTTACAATTCAAAAAAGTTTAGATCAACCAAGTACAATCCAAAGAACCACAAGTGTGGAGTTTCTTACAAACACATGCTGATTCTTTCATACTCATAAGTAACACTTTATAGAATAGTTTGAAAATTTTAAATTGGATAATTTACCAAAAAAAAAAAAAAAAGTGAAGTGAAACAACACAAAATTTAATAATTGGGGACATATGATGATGTCTTGCTAAACTTAGATTTATCTCCAAAGCTTTCATACTCTAAAGGAAGAGACAAGACTATCATTTCCAAGCTTCTATTAATTGACTAGCTAAAACATTTATTGTTGTAGCACAACTATGTTGGCTTCAATGACTAAGATTTGCATCTTTTGAGACATCAAAATATTCATTGAAATTTATACCATAGGATTAAGGGATGGGTTCAATTGTAACTTCATTGTTGATAATTAAAGTCCCTTCATTTTTCCTAGTGGATATGGATGCATACATTTTTGCTTCGGAGTTATTATCTCTTAAGACATGATAAAACCTTAAAGTGGAGAATGAAAAGTTGAGATGTCTTATTATGCCAAGCATAGAGGCAAGCCTCACATTAATAATAAAGTTCCTTGTTGCATATATCAAATGATGAGAAAATAGTCACCAATCACAACCATATCATGGATGTTGAGCGATTTAGCAATCTTCATCCCTTGGAGAAGACCATAAGATTCTACAAGAATATTGTATTGAATCCCTAGAATTCATGAGTACGATGATTCCATTGTTTCACTAGGGTTTAGAATTATCCCCCCTTGCACCTGCCACCCCAATATTCTTCTTGATCACACAATAAAAGAAAAGGGAAAAACAAGATTGTTCATCTTTCCAAACCTGAAAATGCTCCTTATTCAATTGAAGCTTCCAAATTAACCTTGACTAATCGGATTTCCCTCTAAGACTATCATAAGTATAAGAAATGTTGAATTGTTCCAACCATTTGACCTCATCTTTCTCTAACATTTCGATTTCATAATGGTGAAAACGTTTGACATCGATGAATTCTATCAAAAGGTTACATCTCTTTTAGCCACAAGTTCAAGATTAGTGGATTCCTGCGGAAAGATTGCTCTAATTCTAGCAAGCCACACTTTCCAATGTATATATTTAGGCAAGGCTACCCATAAGAATTTCATAGTATGTTTAATTCTGAGGGGCCCTTGTACAAGTAGCATTGTTTATCAAATAAGTTTTTCCAAGTTTGTCTTATAGAATCAATGCTCGAACCCCTTCATTGCTTGCTTCCATACTTGGGTTATGGATTTGCATTCCAGGAATAGTTGGTGAGTGATTTCAATGTTGTCCAGACACAGGACACACTTATATGGGTCCCAAATTCCTTTCTTGGACATATTTTTTGTTGTCATCATTTTTCATTACACCAAAATCCAACAGAAAATGTTGATTTTGGCAATGTCATTTGCATGCCAAATTTTGTTCCAAATAAATTCTATAGGAGGGAGAGATGTATCAACAATATAGAATTCATAACCTTTCTTGATAGCATAATCAATCATTCATGAAATTCCTTGATCAGGGGAGAATCTTCTACGAGGTGCATGGCCTTTGACATTGCTGACCAATAGGTGCATAGGAGAGGTTAAGTCCAAAGGAGGAGTGCCAAAGTTTTAACCAAACCAGCAACCATCTTAGGACCATCTAGAGATGTCAAAGAGAGGTTTTTTCTCGTGAGTGTCAAGCCAAACCTTTTAAGGGTGTAGTTGCTATAATCAACGAATTCACATTATGTTATTATTCCATATATTAATCATGTAGTGTCCCCAAGGCCGAGCACCGATGTTAGCTATGATCTGAAAGAGATTGTAAATAGGTGTTATAGGCTAGTGAGCCAAGTTTTGTATAAGCCAGTAAGCTTATGTGCTTGATTAGGCCAGGGAGCCTAAGTGTGAAGGCCAGGAGCCTGCTGTTGTACTTGTATGTATGCAAAATAATCAATAAAATATAAACACCGCCAGGTGCAGACCGACCACGATGAATGAGTGAAGGGGGACTGAGCATCCACAGAGTGGGAAAGGAACTAGGGGTTGGAAAGGTGGGAAAGGGGCTGAGTGATGATCCTAGGGGCTTAAACCTGGAAATAATATTTTATTATTGTTTCAAAAAGATATGTGCATCATATGGTTTTATCCTAAGTCCTTTTGGAAGGACATGTGATTTCCCAAATGGTGGGAGGAAGGCGTACGGATGGAACGCATGCAGTTCCCAGGGTGACAAGTGTCAACCCTGGTGCATGCAAATAAAACAGACGAAGTAAGCCGTGAGGCGGGTTGTCATCCATTCGATCCGACTGTCCTGGGGGGAATCAAGTGAAGCCAGTCTGCAAGAGACCCTGGTGTAATTCTGATACAGAGAAGGAAGCATGTGTTTTGTCCTGAAGAATCCGGGTACACCCTTTCCAGTGAGCGTGGAGTCTGTGTCTGTCTCTGATAAATCCTGTGTGCGCATTCCCTAAACAGGAAGCCTGTGTTGGACTCGAGTGGAAGAATCCTTGTCTGTTTGGGAAAAACTGAGCTAGCCTGTGTGTGGAACCTTGTTCTGAAATAAGATTGTGAGATCATCTTGTGACTGCTGAACCGGTTTGGGGAAGCCTGTCTTTTTTCCCCGTGGGTTGTTGTGACCACGCAGTACTGGACTGCGTGAGGCTTGTTGGCTTGTGAGCGACTCCCTCTAGGTGAGAGAGTGTGCAGAGGAAGGAGAGAGCTCCTGGAAGGAACCCTGTAGCTGCTACAGAGCCCGGAGACTTCCGGTCCGGTCTGTTCCTGTAACCCAAGGTAAGGGAGACTGGCAACCGAAGGACTGTCCAAGTGACAGAGAAGGTGCACTCTCCTGGGGTGGAACAGGCATGTGGGGAAGGAGGGTCTGTGGGTAGTGAGCATGGGAGATTCCTGGGAGAGAATTCCTTCCTTGTGATGTTTTCCCTGTAACCTCAGCCTGAGTCTAGATTCCTTGCCCTGGGGTGGAGCTCAGTCCCAGCTCGGGGGTGACCCACTGTTGAGATGATGAACAGTGTGGTCTAAGGCTGGGAGGTTCATGGAAGGCCTGCACTTGGTCGGTGATTTCTATAGCGGTTAAAAGATAAGTATTCTGAATTATGCTTTGATCATGTTTTGCATGACTGAGTTGTTTATGTATCATGATTTCTGCTGTGTAAATGAATTACTGTGGAGTACTATGGCTTGTTTAATTGTAGCAGCAACTTATATATTTTACTCTGAGATTTAAGTGTGCTTAATTGTTTAAATGCATGTGCTTATAATTCCAGTATGAGTTATGTTAAAATCCATGTATAGAATGGTAACTGAGAGGTTTGGAAACCTCGGTAGTGAAAAGGTACACTACAAATTGGTATCAGAGCAAAGGTTTCGACACTGAGCCTAGATGGGCCAGTGGAGCGGTATTTGGACCGAGAATGCGAGGGGAAATTGAGTCGGGAGGACCAATTTCGGACCCTGGTTTTCTCTGAAGCGTCAAGGAGACACTTGACGAGTTTTTTTATTAAGAACTCAGGAAGTTTAGCGGTGCAGTGAAACTGCAACCGATGTGGTCTACGGCCACGGGAGACAGGTCTCTACACCAATGGTGTTAGAACCGTAGGATCTGTTCGGAAGGGAAGGTGAACCCTTGTAACCGTTAGATATGGAGAATGTGCACAAGGTTAAAGACTTTGGATATTGCACAGGGGATTGGAAAATCGCGATACGTGAAATGGTCTTCTCTTCGAGAGCAATGTTCACATAGCCTCCTTTTTAAAATTTAACTTTGCATCACTGACTTACCATTACTTGATGTCCTTTCTGCAACCACAATACCTTGTATGGATTTGGGTGTGCAGTTGTCTCGAGCTCCAGTTTCTCCACCATCTTTGTGGATACTAGATTATTAGTGCTCCCACTATCTATGATAATATTGCAAACTATGTCATTTGTCTTGCAAGCAGTCCTGAAAAAAATTGTTCGTTGAAATGGTTCTTCTGCCTCCTTCTTTGGATTTAGAATAAATTTCCTCATCATAAGGTTCCTTCCTCCTTCTACTTCTTCTGCTTCCACATCCTTCTGAGCTTCAAAAATGTGTGCTTCTCCTCCTCCTTCTTTCTTTCTCTCGAGATTCCCAAGACTTCTGCCCTCTC
>ML781307.1:149111-177554 GCA_009831015.1 Picea engelmannii
ACCTCAACTTCACAAGTGTGCTAAAACAGAAGTAAGGCTCAAGGCTCCTGCTTAAACAGAAAGGAACTAAGTGCTTTGTTTTCTGTTAAATAGAGTTAATTGTTTTCTGCATTATTGTTTTCATGAAAGAGTGTTAATACTGAGGTCTCTGTTTGAGAGTGAGGGTCATGTTCTCTGATTGCAAAATAGTTGTTATTTCCCATTGCAAGTATTATTTTAATGTAATCCATGATTCTTAGATTGATCTTTAAGGACTGCAATAGGGAAATTACTTTCCTGTGATTTAATTCAGAGCTTCAGTTCATTTAAGCAAGTATAGTTAGTATAGATTTCTTTACTACAACACTAAGTTGCTTTTGGGATTGAGCATATACTGTGTGTGGCTATCTTTGAAACA
Organism: Picea engelmannii; assembly: GCA_009831015.1. Taxonomy (NCBI): domain Eukaryota; kingdom Viridiplantae; phylum Streptophyta; class Pinopsida; order Pinales; family Pinaceae; genus Picea; species Picea engelmannii. The sequence continues at coordinate 149,509 of ML781307.1, forward strand.
AAAGACTTCCCTGGGTTGATAATTTATGTTTCACTTGGTTGTTTAAAATTAATTTAGCAATTATAGTGACCAACAAATGTCATATTGCCAAAAACTTGACATGTTCCATCTGTCACCCACCATTTCCTCTCTTTTTTTACATGCCAAAATGGTGGGTAACAGGTTTTTTTCATAGCAATGCCCCATCCCAACCATTAAGCCACAACTCGATGGAATCACTAAGCATGTTAGCGAGAATAACATCAACCATAATTATTTCATCATAAATGATTAACCCAACAAATGGAAAAAAAAACAAGAAAGAAACTTATTCAAATTGTGGCTAGCCTATGATACCTTCCACCATGGAGGTCAAAGAGATAAGCTAGAATAGATTTCACCTCTTTATCTAGCAGCCTATCATTTTTTCAAGCATCATATAAACAATGTGCCACCTGAACTAACAAAGATGTTGAATATCATTAGACATTAAACATCAAATATTTTAGAGAGAATAACATTAAACCATATTTCTTTCATCATAAATGATTATCAAAACAAATGGAAAAAAAACAAGAAAGAACATCATTCAAATTGTGGGTATCCAATGAGACCTTCCACTGTAGAGGTCAAAGAGATAGGATGCAATAGATTTCACCCCTTTTTCTAGCAGGCTATCATTTTTTCAAGCATCCTATAAACAATGTGCCACCTGAGCCAACAAAGATATTGAATATCCATCAGGGTAGTTGTTGCTCTGAGTTCTTACCAATGTTGCACACAATGTTTCTAAATAACTGATACATTCAAGTGAATCTCCCTAAGCCAAAGTGTGTGCCAAATTACACAAGTTGTTTAGGTTTTAGAATATGAAAGTGGGTTGGAATTTCCAGATATAAAAGAAAGGTATATCTATGAAATTTTTCTCTTTCGATTCGCTTGTATGTTGTATAAATACTTCTAGGGGTTTCTTATGATCACCCTTGTGTTATATGATCCATCTGTCTAACACTTATGATATAACCCATGAAAGGAATTTGTTCCTTTCTTTTCAGAATCGTTACAGAGAATATCTTATAAGTATTCCCTTGATATTCCTTAGGAATCTCTCCCACAGACAACAAATCATCAAGCATGCCAAAATATATAGCCAAAATACTAGAAGTGGAAGGGAAGTCCTTGCACATTGGACAATTGGAGTCAAGGAGATTTTATTGACATCTATGCATGGCCAATTTCAATTCATGTTCCAAGATGACATAAACACATAATGGACTATGGTATAATTCTATTCCATAATGGAAAACGTTGCAACTATTGCAGGAATACTATACCATAGAAAATCCTATGCAGGCATGTGGTGCAACTGGTTGAATTTTCTCATCATATGTGATACATATGTCCCTAGCTAATTATCAACTCTTTTTTCATGAGACTCATTTGTGACTTCTGGAAAATAATGAAAGCATCAAAGTTGTGAAACATTTTTGGATCTTTCCCATGCAAGAGCTTCAGTTGGTCAAATATCATCACTACTAAGACATTTATGTGACTGGAAAAGTCAAATATGTCTGGGAATAATTCTCTCTTGAACAAATAGATTCAACATTGCCATGTGTTTATTTCAATAAATAACTAGTGGATTTCCTCAACATCTTTGGTGCTTGAAGGATGTTTACTCTGGACATGTTCAGTTAATTGCTCAGTTCCTTAGATGTTTGTGTGTATCTTCGCTGAATACAAAATATTTCAGTTTTTTCTTTGGTTAGAAATCCTTTATTCATGTCCTAATTTACTTCTTTCCTGACATTTTTTTGTAGTGGTTATTCCCAGTGTTATTTTAATAAAATTCATCTATTCACTTATTATTTCCCTTGCCTCATGATATCCCATGTGATCTTGATCATTGTGAGGAGGATCAATAATGACTTCTTGTATATCTATCAACAAGTCACAATAGGTATCTTCATACCTTCGGAATATGGGACCCCATTTCTTGAAACATATTCAATGAAAACTGTAATGAAAGGTGTACTCTTTGGTTTGGAAAAATGTACAAGACAATCCCTTTGTTCTTCTGAAGAGTAATAAAAACCCATCATTGTCACATCTTCATGTTCCACTTTGATTTTTGCAAGGTATTTCAAAACATTTACCACTTGTGGGATGGCCAATGATTCTCTAAAACTTGGGTTTGTCAAAGTTTGACATTTAGATATGTTCATCACAATGGGACATTCGACAATGTTTGTGACATTACGATGTTTGGACATGTTTGTCACAATGTGATGATGGGAAATGTTCATGACATTGCGATGTTTTGAAATGTTCGTCAGAATGCAAAGTTGGGAAATATTATTCACATTGCAACGTTGGGAAATGGTCATCACATAAAGACTCTAACATTTGTATATGTTCATCCCAATGTGACATTGGGCAATGTTCGTGGAATTGCGATGTTGGGACATGTCTGTGACAAGGTGAAAATTGGAAATGTCTATGACAATGTGAAAATTGGAAATATTTGTGACAATGTGAAAATTGGAAATGTCTATGACATTGCAACGTTGGGAAATTTTCGTGAGATTGTGATGTTGGGAAATACTCGTCACAATGTGACATTTAGAAACAATTGTTAGATTGTGACATTGGGAAATGTTCATCACAATGTGACATTGGGACATATTCTTCATATTCAAATGTTGATAAATATTCATTACAATGTGACATTGGGACATGTTCGTCATGCTGTGATGTCGAGAAATGTTTGTCACAATGAAACGTTGGGAAATGTTCAACACAATGAGATGACGTAAACATTCGATATGTTGTGACGTTAGTAAGTGATTGGGACAATGCCAGGACAAGGGAATGTTTTTCACAAGGTGACAAAAGACAAAGTTCATCATATACTGAGGTTTGGTCATCACCGTCACATTTCTAGGTTTGTGTAAGGGAATTTCTATGTTTAGTCATAATGGGAAAAGTTTCTGAAATTGCAATGTTTGGAAATGTTTGTCATAATGCAATGTCAATAGATAGTATACATATTGCGATGTTGGGAAATGTTCATCACAATGAGTCTTCATGAGATGTTCGACATATTGTGTCATCGATAAGTGATTTTCACAATGTGAGGATGGGGGAATGTTTGTCATGTTATGACATTGAAAAAAGTTCATCACAATGTGACACGAAATTTATAGGTTTAAAAATTTCGTGATAAGAAATTTCTAGGTTTGAATATATTGGATTTAGTCATAGTGTAATTTTATTGGGTTAATGAACTTCAAAATTAAGATCCATTTATTGGGGGTTAATATACTTAATATATACTTTGTATATGATGATTTACATTTGTTTTAAGAACATTTAAGTAGACCACACAAGGATCATATAGTGTATATATTTCTCCATGATAGAAACTATGACCCTTATGCATCCATATATACAAAATATATTATGTCAAGATTGTCACACACATACACACATTGTGGTGTGGGTAAGATCCTTTTATTAGGGTTCCATCCCTTTACATTTTGTGTTTTATTTTTATATATTAGTTCTAGTTGTGTTGCATTCTTAATGCCACATATGGATCATATAGTTTATATATTGCACCATATATAAAGTTATCAATTCATGAAGGAACAATTGTGAAACAAGTATACAAAGTATACTTGTTTTTTTTTCCTCAGCTAAAAACGTAAATTGTATTCATATGAATAGAGAAAAATTACATTCTATATAAAACATGGTGGATCCATTTTTTGCTGAGGAATTTGATTTCAAAAAATATAACCACATAACTATATAAAAAATACTCCATCCCTACTATCATATATTGATGTTCCAAAAAAATATACATAGAGTTCCATGTACAATTTTGGATATATGGATAAAAAATTCTATAGTAGTGAGTCTTTTTAGTAAACAGGGTAGAGACACAAAAATTGATGTAGTAAACAGTCGTATATGAAGATAGTTTAGAGTTGTATTTCTTCAATAAAGATCCCATGGTAGAACTTAGAAATCTCGCCATTCTTGTCTTTTAATACCTTCAATTTCCCCAAATCTAGCCAAAGTCCCTCTTTAGACAACAAATCTACCTCCAAGTTGCGCTCCTTATAGACATGCCGAATAAAAATCATATAAAAAAGAGTCATGGATCCTAAAGTCTTCCTCAAGAAGAAAAATAAGTTATAAGTAATAACTTTAGTCCCTTTTCAACAACAAATAGGAGAAGTATCTTGAGAAACATTAGTTCCCCATAGTTATGGGTTCCTTTTCCAAACCCCATATGCATTTTGAAGATGTGAGTCTCAAAGGTATAATACAAAGTATATTTATTATATAAAATAATCTTAACATTTAGATAAACATTAATTTTAATTATAATATTAATGTTAATGTTAATATTAACATTAATATTACTATTACTATTGTTGGCATGAAAGAAGCTCATTTCTTTCGAAATTACTCACAAACTCATTAATGTTAATATTTAAATAAAAATATTCATTTTTAAATTAAATTGAATAAATGTAAGTTTATATTTTATTTTGCAATACCAATTATTATATGTTTTTTTAATATCAATTAGATATTTCATATTATTAAATTTATGATGTTTTTATAAATAACATTTATGAGTTATATATAAAAATTTATAAGATATAATTTTGGCATTTATATGATTTAATCTTAAATTTTGATGGTTAATATTTTTATTAATTGAAAATTTTAAATAAAATTATATCGTAAAATTGTTACTATTTTGAGCTAATCTAATAATCATAAAAAGTAATTTTGGTAATATTAATCGAGATTCAAATCATGGTAAAGTATTATAAATGAGCTCATTCCTGTGGGAGGTTTTGAATGAGCTCATTATTTTAGTTCCAAATCTATTAAATATTAAAAAGAATAGAAAAAAAATATATTAAATTAAAATTATGTTACATACATATTTGATCTGTGTATTTGATAAAAACTGTTTTAGAATTTCACATATATGTGTGGTTTTTTTCGTAGATATTAAATTTATTTTTATAAAAAAATAGTATCAATAAAAGGGACAATATTGGTTAGCTCTTCAATATTGAACCGTAAGATTTCTATATAATTTATCAATTTTATATTTAAAAATATTTGAAATCAACTTTATTGATTTTGATTTTTTACATAAATTCATTCTACATGATTAAAATAAAATGTATTTTAAAATAATTATTTTAAATTTGTTGTATATCTAATATTACATGATTAGATTATATAAAATTAAAGTTTTCTCTTCAATATGAAATTTTAATTAATTTTTTATTAATTTTATTTCTTTTAAAAGTGAACAAAGTTTTTATAGATATCATTAAGATATTGTATATAAAATTTCAAAAATAATAAAAGTATGTAATCACTAAAATGTATATTATATATTTATGATAAATTTATGTTAATATTTAATTTTATATTTAAATATTAATGATTAAATCATTTATAGATTGTATTATTGAAAATAAGTAAAAAAAATTCACGACTTTTTTCTTCCATTTTCAATGTAAAAAGGAATAGGGTTGTAATGACCCCATCGTTACGACTACATGTGACACAAAACAAAAGAATTTTTTTTTTTAAAGCGGGACATCAATAACGACAACATTTAAAGAATGCAATTTGATGACAAACACAATGCACGTAGATCAGGCAACCGTAAACAACAACTCAAACACTAGCACATTAGGCAACTGGACGAAACATGAGATAATTAATAGACAGATAAAAATGACTACCCGCCTGACAAAAGCAAGACAATGTCTGTCAGCTGAAGAACAACATCAACAAACCCGACACAATAGCTTCGATGAACAGTACCTAGAAACCTTTACAATGCGCAAACCCAATGCATTAAGGCATTACAAAACCAAGTACCAACATCAATTACAACGAATGATACGCCCACATCGAGAAGCACGGGACTCCAACCAGGTTATCATTTGTATCTATCCATCAGACGGGAAGGATTCCCTCATCGAAATTATGTCGTCACCAGGTGTTAGGCGTGATAGTGTGAAAGATGCAACATAGCACATATATACCAATAACCCAAGAAAACTTCAACGCGCTAGGAGACCGAATTAACTGTCAAAACACATGATGACTAAACCAAGCACCCAATTGACAAGTCAACAAAACGCAAGGGAATCTGATGACTATAACATTCATACAACACATTAAATTCCTTGTGCAACAATTTCTATTGCAAACATACATCAATTTGTACACATTAAAATAATTATTATCAAACAATTGGCTCATTGTAACTATTTTCCAATTCCAACATCCGATAAGTAATTTCGTAAGGAGGAATTCGTTATTTTTAAAACTGAAACAAATATGAAACATGTCCTTGAACAATATAAGTCGTTGTCTTTAAAAACTAAAACAGATATAAGTATTTCCTAAGGGTGATTTCGCTATCCTTTAAACATAAGCAAATATGGAACGAGTGTTTTCAAACAATATAAAACATGTCCTTTAAAATTGAATATGCTACCTAGCATGGATACAATGTCTAACAATTTTGATATCATTGTCATATCATTATTATATGGATATCTATCATGTCTAGTAACATTATTATATCATTGTCTATGTTGTCCAGTAAACATGATTATTATATCATTGTCTAGTAAACATTATTATTTATCGTTGTCTATGCTCTCTAGTAACATTATTATTATATCGATGTCTATGTCTATATGATATATTGGATGAGAACGCACTCTAAACATTAGGAGTAAAACAAAGTCACATATAAATGTTGTCACATATAGAAGTAAAATGCTATCACATTTAAATGTTGTCACATATAGAAGTAAAACACTAACACATATTGAAGTAAAATATTGTCATATTTAAAACATTGTCACCTATAGAAGTAAAACGATGTCACCTATAGAAGTAAAACGTTGTCACATATAAAACGTTGTCACATAGAAGTAAAACGTTGTCATATTTAAAACGATGTCATACAAATAGAATCGTTGTTCGTTAATGGATTTAACCATTATAAAATATATCGCTTCCTTTTCATCAAGGAATTACCCAAATCATTGTCTAAATATATAGTTGTCTTGTAATCAAGGAATAAACAATATCACTATCTAATAAAATGAAAATCGCTATATGAATTCACAACAACAATGCAATTAAATCGTTGTTCATTAGATATGGGTAAATTCGTAGTCAATAGACATTAAAATCGCAGAGTAAATAAATGGTATTGCTGGCATAAATATAGATGAAATCGTAGAGAAAATAATAACTGATGTTGTTGTCATTTATATACATGGAATCGCAAAGACAAATGCATGATAACACTATCATAACTATATATGAAATCATAGAAGTAAAATTGCTAGAATCTTGGTGCAAAATCTATGCAAGGTGTCACGAAATGCGTAGGGTGGAAGCTGTGTAGTGTGCCAAAAAAATCATGGTTGAATACTTTGTAATATGTTGAGAAAAATTGTTTTGAATGTTATGTAATGAGCCACATATTTTGTAGTGTGACTGTTGTGCAAATGCCACGAAACTCTAGTGTGAAATTTTGTCTCATGTGCCACAAAATGCATAGGGTGAATGTTGTATATAAAAGAGAATCGCAGAGTAACATATTGGGGAAGGACGCAGAGATTTGTACAAAGAAAATGCAGAGATCATATATTAATCAATCAGAGATGAATCGATCAAACACAAAGATACTCATTCACTGAAACACAAAGATTAATCATTCCGCAATGAATTAATCCAAAAATGCAAGGACTCTCATTAACAGAAACATAAGTATTTGAGATTAATCGTAAGAGAAAAACATAGAAATAATTAAGGTATAGGTAGCTGGGTGAAATTTATCCTTCACTTATTATCCATGCACAGGAAAGAAGGGAATTTGAATCTATAGGTCCTTAAACACCAGAGTGACGACCATCGATTCGTCTCTCGACTGACTGCTGAGGCACGGACTAATAACTAAAGGGATAAGGGGAAAAATATAAAAACAAAAATTTTTCTTCGTAATAATCAATAAAAAAAGACCACAGAGAAGTCATTGTAATGAGATTTTGGGTTCACTAAGGGATGTCAATTCAAAAAACAATGAGCATAAGGCGGGGATCACTTTAAGTTATTGATCATAAAACGCTGAATAAAACATAATCTTAACACAATAGAAGTACAGTATTGAAAGCGCAGGAACAATATTAAACTACCATTCAAGATATACACATGCATACCATAGCCAAATGCAAAATCTTTGAGTCGTTTTCCCATGCATGCTCCACCCAACTCCCACTTTCCAACCAATGTGACCTCATTGGTACCTCCCAACCAACGCTATGGGTACTTTTCTTCCCCTTAAGCCCCCTGAGCCGCAAAGGGGTCACACACACAATACCAAATAACTGCTAGCACCCAGCTTTCCTCGCAAGGTCGAGCTACCACTCATTACCCAAGCTGGGCATCCCAACTCCCACAACAAAAGTTTAGTCAAGAAAAAAAATTTAGCAACGTAATGTTACGCAAAACGATCACATACATAATCTTCCTCCTCCATCCTTTTTATAGAGTTTTTAAGTAATTAGTTTCCCAAATTCTCATTAATTTCCTTTTTCATTTAATTAATTACGAAAAACCTCCCCAGTACATATGTTGTCCAATCACCTACTTGCACTAGAAAATTAATTTTATTAATAACTAATTATTCATATTTCCCTTACCCACCTAAAATCATTCCTAAATATGCTCCTTGGTTTTCTAATATTCCCTTACAATTATTAAATAACTTACACCTTACTTAATTCCTAGTTGAGTTCATAAATAGCAAGTTCCCAAGGCAAGATTCCTTACTAAGTTAGACATTCAGCCTTTTCTTTACCTTTCCCCTTTTCTTTAGGTTTCCCTTTTTTCTTTAAGTTTCCTATTTCTTTTAAGTTTCACTCTTTTTCCTTTTTAACTAAAAATTAATTTAGCAAGTGTACATAAAACAACCATTTACCATTTTTTTCGTTAATTAAAAATTAATTTAGCGAATGTAGCTAAAACAACCATTTACCCTCTTTTCTTTTTAACTAAAATTAAATTAGCAAAAAAAGGTATAAAAACAACCATTTCCCTTTTTAAAATTTTAATCCTCCATTATAATTTTGACTTTAATAAATAAATTTGAATTTCTTACCCCCTTCTTGTTACATGTTTATTTGTTGTTATTATTATTATTATTATTGACCACATGTTCTACTTAGACCTAGATTTTAATTTCACTAGGTTGGGCGACATTGGGAAAATTGTTTTTGAATCTTACTTATCACATCATTCATTTTAAGGCCATCTAGGTTTATTCACTTACAAGTTAAAATCACGATGTGCCCTTTAGGACACACTAGGTGCTCCAAGGGTGCCACTCGCCTCTTCAATTACTTGGTAGACATCAACCCCCTAGATTCAATACTTCACCAGGTGATATTGTGGGAGACTAAGAGCCTCTAATGAAAAAGGTCCCTGCCTTATTGCGCGCCCCTTAGAATCATCATGAGCGACTATCACAATCTTCCCTCATGACATCGTGGGTCTTCTCGAACTAGATAATCGTTAACCTACATTTTAAGCCATGACGAGAGTGCTAGTAGGCTGTGGCGGGTCTGCTGTGACACCTCTCCCTCAAGTCTCTAGTTGTCGTGCATGACCCCTCTACTCCACATATGAGTCTCGTCGGCAAGTTATCATCATCCTGCATCTATCAACAAATCATGTTAGAAATAATAATCAATCATCATAATGTATAAGAATATGTACATATGTCATATCAACAACAATCAAACCCCAATAATCCACTCCCTTACGCAATCCGGAGTCCAAGGGGTTTCATCGATGCCTCTGCATCCACAATGTCCAAAGTCATGCGCACTTAGGGGAACCCAGTCAATAGCACATGTATATGTAAATACAAAAAAATAACATATCATCATATCCATAATATCTCATAATCATAATCAAACGGCCAATAGTATAATAATCCAGATCACTTGCAAACAAGTGTCCTCAAAGAATAAGTTTGCTCAGTGCATGCAAGAGTGGGATGTTACATACACCCCCTCTTGGTTTAAACTTCATCCCGAAGTTTGATAGTATATAGGTTCCGAAATGAAGTGTATCACAGTATCATAAGTCTATCTATCAAACAAAAATGGAAATTGTTGGTGCATATCATATTTGTCCTCCCAGGTCGCAGAGTGCAGACTATAATTGTCCCATTGGACCTTGACCTAATCTATTGTTCAATGTCGTAGTTGTCGAATGCATTGGTCTAGGATGTGGATTGGCTCCGCCATGAGAGCACCCTTGTCAGATACCTTCAAGGAACTCATGCCAATAATATGTGTAGGATCACTAATATAATGTCTCAAAATAGATACATGAAAAACATCGTGCATATGCCTCAAAGAATCAGGAAAGGCTAGTCAATAAGCCATGGGCCCCTTCCTTTCCATAATATTGAAAGGTCCCACGAACCTAGGAGATATTTAAGTGCACTTTCCAAATTTGATTGAACTCTTATGTGGTTTCACTTGCAAGAAGACTCAATCACCAACTTCGTAACTACGGTCGACACGATGTGCATCGACATAACTCTTATGTCGATCCTGTGCTTCCTTCATCCTTTGTCTTATTGTTTTCATTTTATCTTCCATTTCTTGGATCGCTTATGGTCCCACCAAGACCCTATCCTCAAGCCAATCCCAAATCAAAGGTGTCTGACATGGTTTCCCATAAAGAAAGTCGAAAGGTGCCATCTTAATGGTGCTTTGATAACTGTTGTTATATTTGAATTCTACCATTGGCAAGAATTGTTTCCAATGCTTTTGTTGGTCCATCACGTACATATGCAACATGTCTTCCAAGATTTTGTTTTTTCATTCGGTCTTCCCATCTTTCTCTAGGTGATATGAGGTACTAAAGTTAAGTTGGGTTCCCAAGGCCTCTTGGAAACTAGTCCAAAATCATCCAGTAAACACCGATCCTTGATCAGATATAATCTACTTAGGTATGCCATGCAGCCTCACAATTTGGTTGATGAAAACTCTAGCTATGTCAGGTGCCTGATACGTCATAGCACAGGAATAAAATGAGCACTATTCGTCAGATTTTCAACTACCACAAAAATTGAGTCGTGTCTCCTTACCGTCAGTGGAAATCCAACAATGAAATCCATCAAAATGACCTCCCATTTCGATTATGGAATTGTGTGTGGATGTAGTGATCCTGCCGGATGTCTATGTTCAGCCTTCACCTGTTGACATTCTAGACATCTTGCCACGTATTTGACTATGTCTTCTTTCATTCCTTTCCAAAAGAATAAGGGTTTAAGGTTTGCCCTCATCTTCATGACTCCTGGGTGAGCCATGTACATGGCTCTGTGAGCCTCATTTAGGATAAAAATCCTTAACTCGTCGTTGTGCGATACGTAAATTCAATTTTTAAATATCAATAATCTGTCATCGTCAAACGTAAATCCTTTAAATATTGGTACCATCATTGTGTTATGTCCGATAAAATCCTTGGTCTCCTTGTACCATTCATCATAGCGATGTAAAGTTATAATCTTTTCACGTAGATTCGTCTAAAAAGGCATCACCGAAAAGATGCGTGGTCTCCTACTCAATGCATCTGCCACTATGTTCATTGTACTGTTTATGTAAGTAATCTCAAAATCGTACTCGCTAAGCAATTACAACCAACGTCATTGTCGCGCATTCAAGTTGCTTGGCGAAAAGATGTGTTGTAGTCCAAAGTGGTATGTTTTTAGTTCCAATTTCTGTCCAATAAGGTAGTGTCTCCAAACTCTCAAGGCATATATAATGCCTAACAACTCCAAATCATGCATTGCATAGTTCTCCTCATGCCTTCTCAACTTTCTCGATATGTAATCGATCACTCGACCATCTTGCATCAAGAATCTTCCTAGGCCTTCATTGGATGCGTCAATGCATACCAAGAATTCCATGTCCATGTTTGGGACCTTAGTATTGGTGATGTTTTCAACAACTCCTTGAGCCTTTGAAATGCTTTTGTGCATTTCTCGGTCCAAAAAAACTTCTTGTTCTTCTTCTGCAATTATGTGATCGGATTTGTTATCTTTGAAAAACCCTCAATGAACTGTCGATAATATCCCGCTAAACCCATGAAGCTACGCACTTCAGGGACATTAATCTACGCATGTAATTCCATAATAGCCTCGACCTTTATTGGATCCACGATGATACCTTCTCTAGAGATGGCATTCCCTAAGTAGTGAATCTTCGATTGATAAAACAAGCATTTAGAAAATTTCCCATACAATTTTTTCTCTCGCAGACACTATAGTACCAAGAACAAGTGCTCATCATGCTCCTCCATCATCCGAGAGTAAGTCAAAATATCATCAATGAATACTTGGATGAACTTTTCCAAGTACTCGTGGAACACCCTGTTCATCAAACTCATAAATACACCTGGGGCGTTCGTCAATCCAAACGGTAAAACAATAAACTCGTAATGTCCAAAACTCATCTTAAAGGAAGTCTTAGGGACATCATCCTCCTTTACCCATAACTGGTGATACCTATATTGCAAGTCGATATTTGAAAAAACGGTCGCACCTTTCATCAGATCGAACAAATCATCAATCCTTGGCAAGGGGTATTGATTCTTGATCGTTGCCTTGTTCAATTGATGGTATTCAATGCAGAGTCTCCACAGCCCATTCTTCTTTTGTATGAAAATAATAGACGCACCCCACAGTGACACATTGGGATGTATAAGTCTCAGGTCCAACAACTCCTTCAGTTGCATTCTCAACTCCTCTAACTCTGGGGTCGACATCTGATAAGGCGTTCTTACTATCGGTTCAGTTCCCGATTTTAGGTCGATGGTAAATTCCAACTCCCTCTTTGGTAGCATTCTAGGTAGCTCCTCAGGGAAGACATCCGCAAAATTTCTCACCACAGGAAGGTGTTCTAGAGCTTTCGCTACTCCCTTCTCATTTAACGCAAGGATCGCATAAAGCTTACATCCCTTGCACATGCTCTTCTGTAGTTGCAAGGAAGAGATGAGCCTGAGGGAAACTCCTGGGTTCCGACCTACAATCACATGTCTCTATCCCTCATCATCGACCAAGCTTAATTGTTTTGTTTTACAGTTGAGTATCACCTCATGCAATTCCAACCAGTCCATATAGATCACGATGTCATAAGATCTTAAGATCATGAAGTACAGGTTGTCCCTGGTGACAAACTCTCCTAGGTTAAGGCTACATCATGTAACCTTCCCTCCAACCTTCTGTTTGGCTCCTAAAGCCATTTCTACAAATTTAAACTCATCTTGTTCGACTTACTTTACCTTAATTCTTTTTAGCATTGCACAAGAAATGAAACTCTCTATAGCACTGGGATCTATCAAAATGCTAAGGGTCTGGTCATCGACGGTACCTGACGTCTTGAGAATAGTAGATTGGTGCTCTGCATGGAAATTATTCACCACTGCATGAATCTAATGGGCCTTGCTCATATCTCCCACAGTAGTGGGTCCAGTTGATCCAGATGCTCTAGTCCTCTCCACTAGGGATTCATGTTGGTAATGTGGCTCCCCACATGTCCAACACTCTTTCTTCAGTCCAGTACTCTTAGAACCCAAAGTAGAAGTTGACGGCCCACTGGCCTAGAACCTTGGTTCATTCTACTGAACAGGCCTAAACTGTTGTTGTTGCGGTCGACGTTGGTGTTGGTGTTGTGGTCCTTGGTAAGGAGTCCACTGCTGAGACGTTGGTCATCGAGGTGTAGTAAAAGTGAATCCTCTCTGGAAGCCACGATATCTTGGTGAAAAACTAGCTGGTGTCTGATGCTACTGTGCACCAGATGACACCTTCCCTGCTGGTCTCGCTGGAGTCCTACTTTGAACCCTACTGATAAGATCCTCCTTTTCTATGAGGGCCTTCTGGACAACATCATGCAAGGTTCGAGGCATCAAAATCCTAACCTTTGCATGAATGCTGACATTAATGCCAAACAAGAACTTGTTGACCTTAATTTTCTTGGTATTCAGGTGTGGAGCATACTGAAGCAACTCCATAAAATGAGCCTCATACTCCAACACTGTACAGTCACCCTGTTGCAAGGAATTCAACTCATTGAGCTAATGCTCAATGAATTCCTCCGATATATACCTCTCTCGGAACCGTTCCTCGAACAGTTCCCATGACACGTCTTCGACGACCATGTTCAATTGTGGCAGGAGTGTCTTCCGCCATAGAAGAGCGCTCCCCTTCAGTTGAAAGACTGCCATGTGGACCTTCATGTTGGAGGTATATTCAAGAATCGCAAAGCACATCGTCATATTCTCCAACCATGCCTCGGTGAATGCGCCATCCAAGGCACCAAAGAACTTGATAAATTTGACCTTCTTGATTTTGTGGTGAATGCTACCAATACCGACCAGAGTGCACGGTGGACCCTCAGAGGGTGTCAGTGCCCTGGCCTCATCTCTATCCAAACAGTTGATCAATGTCTCAGACATCTGCTGAAAGGACCTCATAATCCCAACCAAATCACCCATTTCTATATGTTCCTGCCCTACAACTTATTTGTCTCCCTGGGGGTTAGAACCCTCAAGCGTCGCTGCTACTGGGGGCATAGAGCCTCCTCCCCTAACACCCTGTCATTTGTCTTCGTGGCATCCTCTAACCATTATTACCTACATGAATACAAATCAGCTTAATTAGCAACATTATAATCAAAAATCAAATCAACAAAAGTCATAGTCATCCCAAGTCACGGGGGTTGAACCCACTCTGATACCATATGTAACGACCCCATCATTATGACTACATGCGACGCAAAAAAAAAAGTTTTTTTTTTTTAAAGCAAGATGGAAATAACGACAACAGTTAAACAATGCAACTTGACAACAAACACAATGCACACAAATCATGCAACCATAAACAACAACTCATACACTAGCACATCAGGCAACTAGACGAAACATGCGATAATTAATAGATAGATAAAAATGACTACCCATCCAACACAAGCAAGACAACGCCTGTCAACTGAAGGACACCATCAACAAGCCCGACACAACAACTTCGAAAACCAGTACCTAGAAACCTTTACAGTGTGCAAACCCAACGCATTAAGGTGTTACAAAACCAAGTACCAACATCAATTAAAACGAACGATATGCCCACATCAGGAAGCACAGGACTCCATCCAAGTTATCATTCACATCTATCCATTAGATGGGCAGGATTCCCTCATCAAAACCATGTCGTCACTAGGAATTAGGCGTGATAGTGTCCAAGACACAACATAACACATCTAGACCAATAACCTAAGAAAAACTCAACGCACTAGGAGACCGAATTAACTGTCAAAACACATGACGACTAACCCAAGCACCCTATCAACAAGTCAACAAGACGCAAGGGAATCTGACGACTATTAAATTCATACAGCACATTAAATTCCTTGCACAACAATTTCTATTGCAAACATACATCAATATGTACACATTAAAATAATTATTATCAAACAATTATCTCATTGTAACTATTTTCCAATTCCAACATCAGACAAGTAATTTCCTAAGGAGGAATTCACTATTTTTTTAAACTAAAACAAATATGAAACATGTCCTTGAAAAATATAAGTCATTGTCTTTAAAAACTGAAACAGATACAAGTATTTCTTAAGGGTGATTTCTCTATCCTTTAAACATAAGAAAATATGGAACAAGTCTTTGCAAACAATATAAAACATGTCCTTTAAAATTGAATATGCTATCTAGCATGCATATGTTGTCTAACAATTTTGATATCATTGTCATTAAAATTATTATATGCCTGTATATCCTATCTAGTAACATTATTATATCAATGTCTATGTTGTCCAATAAACATGATTATTATATCGTTGTATAGTAAACATTATTATTTATCGTTGTCTATGTTGTCTAGTAATATTATTATTATATCAATGTCTATGTTGTCTATATGATATATTGGATGAGAACACAGTCTAAACATTAGGAGTAAAACATAGTCACATATAAAAGCTATCACATATGAATCATTGTCACGTATAGAAGTAAAACACTGACACATTTAAAACGGTGTCACGTATAGAAGTAAAACGCTGACACATATCAAAATAAAACGTTGTCATATTTAAAACACCATCACCTATAGAAGTAAAACATTGTCACCTGTAGAAGTAAAACATTGTCACATAGAAGTAAAACATTGTCATACAAATAGAATCGTTGTCCATTAATGGATTTAACCATTATAAATATATATATCATTGCCTTTTCATCAAGGAATTAACCAAATCATTGTCTAAATATATAGTTATCTTGTAATCAAGGAATCAACAATATCACTATCTAATAAAATGAAAATTGCTATCATAAAATCGCTATATGAATTCATTGGCATGTGCAACAACAATGCAATTAAATCGTTGTCTATTAGATATGGGTAAATTCACAGTCAATAGATATTAAAGTCACAGAGTAAATGTTCGACAACACATGTATTCTAATAGAGGACAAACACCTTCAGTAACCACTCGCATAACCAGATCAAAGATCAACACACCGACATTTTCATGTGGTGAAACCCCTATGGGGGAACATCCATGACCCCAGTCAACGTCGCCACTTGGAGCAGTTTATTAATGCAAAAGAAAAAGATTACAGAGAGATTTTACAAGAGCGTTTCTCACAGTCGATATCGGAAAATGACCCTCCATGCTCTTTAAATAGAGATCATGGACCAATCAGGTGTTAAGCCATGGATGAGTGGTTGTTAAGATCGAGGAGAGTATGAACCGTCGGATCACTCTATGTCGGGAACATATGGTGACCACTGGATTTCCTAACTACAAATGCATAATAATGCATATTAAAGAAACACACTTTTACCTAATGACACATTAGACCAAGTAGATATTAACTAACTCTTAAGTGTCTAAATATCCTAACATCCCCCCTTAAGAACAACTTGGAATATGATTGAAGGATTTGGAATGGTGACACAATAGGAGAAGGAAGGAGGAATTAGAGCCTATCCCCACTTAATGACAACTTCTTGAACTCCTAACATAGATCGAAGTTTGAAAAACTTCTCTTCTGTAAGAGACTTTGTGAAAATGTCTGCAACTTGATCTTCTGTAGGAAAAAAGAGAACTTCAATAACTTGATCATGAATGATATTTCTGATGAAGTGCATGTGTAGCTCGATGTGTTTTCTATGTTGATGTTGAACTAGATCTTTGGCGAGCTTGATGGCACTCTGATTGTCGCACCAAAGGCTAGTCGGATGTTGTTGCTGGAATACAAATTCTGAAAGGATCTGTCGAAGCCACAACGCTTCCTGACTTGCATTTACCACTGCTCAGTACTCTGATTCTGCTGAAGAAAGTGAAATATCCTATTGTTTCTTATAGGCCCAACTGACAGGTCCTGAACCAAGGATGAAAACATAACTTGCAATAGATTTCTGATCATTGGGGTCATCGACCCAATCTGAATCAGTGAAACCAACCAATAAAGGAGTCCCCCCTGAACTGTAATGTATCCTGAACTGAACTGTACCACAGACATAGCGAAGTATCTTTTTTGTTGCTTTCCAATGGCTTTCACAGGGTGTTTGCATATACCGGGCAACAAGACCAACAACAAAGGAAAGATCAAGACAAGTATGAGTCAAGTATAAGAGGCTACAATCTAACTAATGGTATAGGGTGGAATCAACTTCGGGAGAAGTACAAGTGGCAGTAATATTGACTCCAGACTGGAAGGGAGAAGCAGTTGGTTTACAACCGTCCATGTCAAAGCGACGAACAAGGTCACAAGCATTCTTAGACTAGGAAAGAAAAATTCCTTCATTGGTTTGCAAAACTTGGAGGCCAAGGAAGTAGTGAAAAAACCTAATTATGTCATTTCAAATTTCTTCTTAAGGTTGGTTTTCACATCATTTAAAAGTTTTGAGTCATTACTAGTAAGGATAACGTCATCAACATAAAGGACGAGGATTATGAGATGGCTTCCTACTTTCTTGGTATAAACATTAGGATCAAAATGACATCTAGAGAATCCAGTGGCAATAAGAAAGTTGTCCATTTTGTCATACCAAGCTCGGGGAGCTTGCTTGAGACCATAAAGAGATTTCTTAAGGTGACAAATAAGGATAGAGTCATTTTGGACATAGCCAAGAGGTTTTTCCATGTATATTTCTTCTTTCAAATATCTGTGCAAGAAGGAAGATTTAACATCCATCTGATGGACCTCCCATTTATGTGAGGCAACAAGGGCAAGAACAAGGCGGATGGAATTCATTTTGGCTATAGGGGAAAAGGTTTCATTATAGTCAATTCCTTCAACTTGGGAAAATCCTTTGGCAACTAATCGAGCCTTGTGTCTTTCAACACTTCGATCTGATGCATACTTAATTCTGTAGACCCATTTACATCTAACAATTTTTCTTCCTTTTGGAATAGGTACAAGATCCCAAGTATCATTTTCCATTAAAGAATGATACTCTTCATTCATTGATTTATCCCAATCTGGATGAACTGAAGCTTCTACAAATGTCTCTGGATCATGAGTTTCTGAAACTTGAGCCAAAGGAGAAGAGGTTTGCTGGCACTGTGAACGTGTCCAACATTGATCTGAAGGGTCACTGACAAGATCACCAGCTGCTTCTCGTGTTGAATAGACCCATCTAGGAAGTGGTGGAGCTAGTGTTGGTTTAGGTTCAAAGGACTCATCTAGAGGAAGGTGAGTAGGAAAAGGTGGATTTTCATCCTCACTGTCATCATCTGAAGAAGAAACCAAAATAGAAGAAAGCACAAACATCAAATATGGCTCGCAGGTTGAAGAAGGCACAACCGTCGAATTATGCTCGCATGCCAAAGAAGGCACAAACGTCGAATTAGGCTCTAGGCCAAGAGATTTTCATCAAATTTAACATCTCTTCTAATAATAATTTCATTACAATGTGTTTGAAGAATTCTATAACCTTTGACATCTTCAAAATAACCAACAAATATACACTTCTCACTTTTAGGCTACAATGCTTTCCTTTTCTCATTAGGAATGTGAGCCCATGCTATACTGCCAAATACATGGAAGTGACTAACATCTGGTTTAATTTTAGTCCAAGCTTCTTCTGGTGTTATATTTTTAAGAGCCTTTGTGGGAGTGTGATTTACTATGTAATTTTCACAGTTGATGGCTTCTGCCCAATACTTTAGACTTAATCCCTTAGATTGGATCATACAATTAGCCATTTCTTTTAATGTGCAGTTCTTTCTCTCAGCAATACCATTTTGTTGTGGTGTATATGGAATAGTGTGTTGCATTTGGATTCCCTATGTAGTGTAGTAACTTGTAAAATTATTGTTCACATATTTGCCTCCATTATCTGTTCTTAACCTTTGAATTTGATGTCCAGATTACTTTTCTACAAGGACCTTGTAGGCCAAAAACTTGTCAAAAACTTTTCTCTTAAGTTTTCAGAAGTAAACC
This sequence comes from Picea engelmannii, assembly GCA_009831015.1. Classification (NCBI taxonomy): domain Eukaryota; kingdom Viridiplantae; phylum Streptophyta; class Pinopsida; order Pinales; family Pinaceae; genus Picea; species Picea engelmannii. Next base: position 169,108 of record ML781307.1, read on the forward strand.
CAAGTACGTCTGGAAAAGTCATCAATTAAATTTAAGAAATAAGTGCACCTGAAAAAAGAAGGAGAAGAAAGTGGACCACACAAATCACTGTGAACAAGTTGCAAAGGACCTGAGGCATGCCAAGAGGCACGTTTTTCAAAACTGTACCGATGATCTTTGTTGAGAACACAACCGACACAAACACCATCTCTGCATGAAACAAGAGAAAGACCAGTCACCATATTTTTATTACATAGTTGTTGCAATGAGCGATAGTTTAGATGACCAAAATGCTCATGCCAAAATTTTCTCAAGTCATCGCTATGAGAAACAAAAACTGATGAAAAAGATGATGACCCAAAGTTGTCAAACTTGTACAACCTGGTAGTATCATCAACAATTCCAGTTGCAAGAATATGCTTAGGATCTTTTAGATCCTTGATTACAACTTGGGGAGTTGAAAACTCTACGGTTTTACCTTCACCTAAATGAGTGATTTGATATACTGATAGAAGGTTACAAGAAAGACTTGGAACACATAACACAACATTGAAATGACCATTTTCTACTTGAACTGTTTCATATACTTCAACACTGAGAGATATATCATCACCAACAAATATTTTCTTGGTGTTACATTCATTTAGAGTTAAAAAATGTCTCTATCCTTAGCCATATGATAAGATGCTCCAGAATCAATAAGTCACTTATCAGAAGTAGAAGTAGAAGGTGTATTGAAGGAGAAACCAAAAGAAGAAATTCCATGTCCATGAGAAGAAGAAGAATAAGTAGAATCAATATTGATGTTGTGCTTCTTCATCACTACTTCTAAAGCTTCAATCTTCTTGAAACAGTTGGACTCATCATGACCATCTTTATCACAAAAGTTGCAATGTTTGTGAGTCTTCTTATTTTTATATTTTTCTCCTTTGTCTCCATTCGGAGAAAAGGGTGTCTAAGTGGGTTTGGGACTCTTATATTGCTTGTTTTTGTGGCGAGGATGTTTCTTCTTGGGATTCTTGGGTTTACCTTTCTGCTAGGCAACTAAGGCTTTGTTGGAGGTACCTGTAGTGTTGATCACTCCAAGTTGTACAAGCTTATCTTCCTCTCTAATCAAAGCAACAAAAAAGGACTCAAGAGTGGGTTTTTCATAAGCTTTCCCTAGAGCCTCTCTCATGTCATAAAAGGTACATACAAACACAAAATATGCACTACCTAACTTAGAAAGAATAACATAGATGCAACACTCTTCCTCCATTTTTATCTTACATTATTCACATAAAATTCCGAGTGTTTTAAACCTAGATAGATAGTCTCCAAGGAAAGAAACATCACTTGGACTCAAGGTCAGTACTTGATTTTCTAACTATTGTGCTCGAATATTATTGAGTTTACTAAACATAGATTCAATCTTTTCCCAAGCTTCTTCAGGGTCATCAATTTCTTGAAGGTAGTATCTTAAATCAGGAGAGATTGACATTCTGATTAGTCCACATGCTTCGTCACTCCTATTAGTCCATTTTTATTTCCTATCATCATTAGTGGGTTCTTTTTCCTTTCCCAAGGTAATCTAGTACAAGCCTTTACTTCTTAATAAATCTTTCTTATGAGATTTTCATTGGAAATAGTTGGTGTTGGTAAGAAAAACATTACTTGTAGAAGCCATATTAAATATGCAGATAATATGGATTTAAAAAAGGGCAGAGTTCGGATGTGAGAGTTATGCCCTTTTAAAAAAAAGGCATAAATGGTAACCAAATGATGAGGTGATAGTGTAAGTTTCTTTATGAAGTGACCCACTTTTATAAAGAGAAGTGGGGATCATTTTTACAATGAAGTTACTTTATAATAGAAAAGTTGCATGCAAAATAAATAACTCTAAAATAAAATATTAAAGCTACTTATAGTGATTCACTTTTATACTTGAAGTGAAATACACTTTACAATTTTAGCATGAACTTTTTCAAAAAAAAAGTAACAAAAGAGAGACTTGAACTCAAGACCTCTTACTTAATAAGGCAAACCAAATAATCTAGTAAAACATATTGTAATGTTTAGAAGGAAGATTGGGGGTGTTTTTGTTGGTGTTGTTGTTGGTGTTGTTGTTGTTGTTTTCACTTCTTGATGACAATAAGGGTTAGATCTTGGTTAGCTTACCCATAAGATGCACCTTTTCCTATATGTTTCTGATTTTCCAAGATCGCACAAGGCATGGGGAAAAGATAATACATGGATCTAAAAGAGTAGAAACCCAGAAATAAATAATACAAAACCAAAATACTACTCTGCAAAAATTTAAAAAATGTGTATTCAAGATTTATACCTCTGAATCTGACTGTAATGGTTGTATATTGGGAAAACGGAAACCTTTTCGAGTGAAACGAAAAGTGTTACTGAATTAAATGCATGATCCAAACACAATGGAACATTCCTATCAGCCCAGAATTGTACGAAAATGAAAGAAAATGGATATGAGGCAACTCAGTTTCACGATCTCGATCTACAACAGAAGCGAGTCTTCAAACAGGCTCTAGTACCATGTTCGGCAACACTAGTTTTCCAACAGAGGAAGATCACCTTCAGTAACCACTCACATAACCATATTAAAGATCAACACACCGATTTTTTCACGTTGTAAAACCCCTATGAGAAAACTTCCATGGCCCCAGCCAACATGACCACTTGGAGAAGTTTATTAATGTAAAAGAAAAATATTACGGAGATATTTTACAAGAGATTTTCTCACAATCGATCATCGAAAAATGACACTCCACGCTCTTTAAATAGAGATCATGGATCATTCGAGTGTTAAGCCACAGATCAATGGCCGTTAAGATTGAGGAGAGTATGAATCGTCGGATCACTCTATGTCAGGAACATATCATGATCATCAGATTTCCTAACTACAAATGCATACTAAAGAAACACACTTTTAACTAACGACACATTATACCAAGCAGATCTTAACTAACTCCTAAGTGTCTACATATCCTAACAGTAAATAAATGGTATTTCTAGCATAAATATAGATGACATCGCAGAGAAAATAATAATCGATGTTGTTGTCATTTATAGACATGGAATCGTAGAGCCAAATGCATGATAATTCTATCATAACTATATATGAAATCGCAGAGGTAAAATCACCAGAATCTTGGTGAAAAATCTGTGCAAGGTGTCACGAAATGCGTAGGGTGGAAGCTGTGTAGTGTGCCACAAAAAATCATGGTTGAATGTTGGGTAAAATGCCCAAAAAAATCATGTTGAATGCTGGGAAATGGGCAAGGAAAAATTGTGGTTGAATGCTTTGTAATATGCCCAAAAAAATTGTGTTGAATGTTGTGTAATGAGCCACAGATTTCATAGTGTGAATGTTGTGCAAGTGCCATGAAAATATGGTGTGAAATGTTGTTTCATGTGCCATGAAATGCGTAGGGTGAATGTTGTATATAAAAGAGAATCACAGAGTAACATATTGGGGGAGGACGCAAAGATTTGCACAAAGAAAACACAAAGATCATAGATTAATCAATCAAGGACGAATCGATCAAAAAAAGAGATACTCATTCACAAAAACACAAAGATAAATCATTCTGCAATTAATCAATCCAAAAACACAAGGACACTCATTCACAGAAAAACAAGGATTTGAGATTGATCGTAAGAGAAAAACACAGAGATAAGTAAGGGCTAGGTAGATGGGCAAAATATATCTTTCACTTATTATCCATGCATAAGATTGCAGGGAATTTGAATCTATAGGTCTTTAAACACCGAAGTGACGATCATCGATTCGGCTCCTAGCCAACTACTCAGGCATGAACTAATAACTAAAGGGATAAGGGATGAAAGATAAAAATAAAAAAAAATCTTTGTAATAATCAATAAAAAACAAACATAGAGAATTCATTGCAATCAGAGTTTGGGTTCACCAAGGGAATTCAATTCAAAATACAAAGAGCATAAGGTGGGGATGAATTTAAGTTCTTGATCATAAAATGCTGAAAAAAACATAATCTTAACATAATAGAAGTACAGTATTGAAAGCGTGAGAACAATATTAAACTACCATTCAAATATACACATGTGTACTGTATCCAAATACGAAAGATCTGAGTTGTTCTCACATGCGTGCTCCACTCATCTCTCGCTTTCCAACTGATGTGACCTCACCAGTACCTCCCACCCAATGCTAGGGGTATTCTTCTTCCCCCTGAGCCCCCAGAGCCGTAATGGGGCCACACACACAATACCAGAGAACTGCTAGCACCTAGTTCGCCTTGCAAGGTCAAGCTACCACTCATTACACGAGCTGGGTATCCCCACTCCCACAAGAGATGTTTAGTCAAGAAAAAAATTCAATAGTCTAATGTTACGCAAAAACATCACATCCATACTCCTCCTCCTCCATCCTTTTTTATAGAGTTTTTAAGTAATTAGTTTCTCAAATTCTCATTGATTTCCTTTTTCATTTAATTAATTAGGAAAAACCTCCCCCATACACATGTCACTCGATCCCCTAGTTGCACTACAAAATTAATTTTATTAATAATTAATTATTCCTATTTCCCTCACCCACCTAAAAGCATTCCTAAAAATGTTCCTTGGTGTCCCAATTTTCCCTTACAATTCTTAAATGACTTACACCTTACTTAATTCCTAGTTGAGTTCATAAATAGCAAGTTCCCAAGGCAACATTCCTTACTAAGTTAGACATTCAACTTTTTCTTTGTGTTTTCCTTTTTATTTAGGTTTCCCTTTTTTCTTTAAGTTTCCTATTACTTTTAAGTTTCCCTCTTTTTCCTTTTTAACTAAAAATCAATTTAGCAAGTGTAGAAAAAACAACCATTTACCCTTTTTCTTCTTTAATTAAAAATTAATTTAGCAAGTATAGATGAAACAACCATCTACCCTCTTTTCTTTTTAACTAAAATTAAATTAGCAAAAAAAAAGATAAAAAGAAACCATTTCCCTTTTTAAAATTTTAATCCTCCATTATAATTTTGACTTTAATAAATAAATTTGAATTTCTTACACCCCTTCTTGTTACATCTTTATTTGTTATTATTATTATTATTATTTTTTACCACATGTTCTACTTAGACCTAGATTTTAATTTCACTAGGTTGGGCGACATTTTTATTAGGGAAAATTGTTTTTGAATCTTACTTATCAGATCATTCATTTTAAGGCCGTCTAGGTTTATTCACTTACCAGTTAAAATAGTGATGTGCCCTTTAGGACACACTAGGTGATCCAAGGGTACCACTCACCTCTTTTCGTTTTCCTTGTGCGACGTGCCCTTCAGGACGCACTATGTGCTCCAAGGGTTCCACTCGCCTCTTGACTGACTTGGTAGACATCAAACCCCTGTAGTGAATACTCCACTAGGTGATCTTGTGGGAGACTAAGGGCCTATAAGGGATAAGGCCCTCGCCTTATTCTGCACCCCTTAGAATCATCGTGAGCGACTGTCAGAATCTTCCCTCACTGCATCGTGGGTCTTCTCGAACTAGGTAATCATTAACCTACAGTTTGAGCCACAACGGGAGTGCTAGTAGGTTGTATGTTTCATATCAACAACAATCAAACCCAAATAGTCCACTCCCTAATTCGATATGGAGTCCAAGGGGTTTCATCGATGCCTTTGCATCCTCAATTTCCAAATTCCTGCATACTCAAGAGAACCCAACCAATAGCACATGTATATGTAAATACAACAAAATAGCATATCATTATATCCATAATATCTCATAATCATAATCAAACGGCCAATAGTATAATAATTTGGATCACTTGCAAGCAAGTATCCTCAAAGAATAAGTTTGCTCAGTGCATGCAAGAGCGAGATGTTACAAGGGATTTTAAATGAAAAGTTATACAATTTCCACTTACTATGTTAAAATGAAATTTCATAAACACTAAAAACAAAACAATTCAGATTACGTCTTTCATATAAAAAATAATAGCAATGATAATAACATAGATAAACACTTATTATTAAAATCATACTTAAACTTTAATATTAAATTTCATAAACATTAAAAACAATACAATATTAATTACTTTTTTTATATCAAATATAATATCATAAATAATAACATTGATAAATAATGACTTATTACTAAAATGACACTTAAATATTATAAATGATTATTTAAAGCAATAGATCATATCTATTTCATTTTGACGACCTATCATTTACTCCTAAAATATTGATAATACAAGGTACAGATATGTGATACAATTTCTTAAAAACTACTGCATATTTCATGGTGCATTTTGTTTCATTAATTGGTGTATTTTGGTAAGTTTTTTACCATATTTCCCAAGGTTACTTAAATTCATTATTAAGTTTATTTATTTTTTAAATCAAATTTATTTATCCATTTATCAAATTTTTTGGACAATTTTTTTTATTCGTTCAATGAGCTATGATGAGACTTCAATGGGACTTGACTGGCGTGGTGTATTTCATTATTTGTCCTTAATTGTCAGAATATACATATGATTTAAAAAATACAAATTTTGTTACCAGCTCCTTTGGAGGCTTTGACAGATACATTTGAGTCGATGTTTGCAAAGCATTTCACTATTGTCTAAGAAACTGGCATGCTTCTCATCCCTTATCCACCTCCTCATTCCCACCTCGCCACCACCTCACTCCTCATTGCGAGCTCTCCTCGACCTCACTACCCCAGTGCACCTATGGATGTCATATTTATTTTTTGCTACCACATCTATAATTACACTAAAGATCAAATAAGAAAATGTTCATTACCTATGATACTTCTAAACTATTCCAGTGATTGGGATCCATTGGAAGATAAAGGAACAAGGAGTGGTTGCTTCAGATTCAACCTTGAAGAAATTGAGTTTGCAAGAAACTATTTCTAAGAAAAAAGTTTACTAGGATGAAATGGGTTTTCTAGCATCTATAGGGGATTTTTGAGAGATGGGAGCTCTGTTACTACTAAAGTTTTTAGTAAAAAAAATTGTAAGAAGAAATAAATTGAATTCCAGGAAGTCTTGGACATTTTAATGCAGATCCAACATGAAATTTTGGTGAAATTTTAGGGAAATTTTTTCTCCAATGCGAGAGCATAATTCTTTCTAGTGTATGAATTCATTCCCAAGTGAGCACTCTTCCATAATTTGGATGGAGAGGTTTGGATAAATATGGAGTGTTCGACCAAAGTAAGGATTGAGTATGGTGTGGCCAAAGGTAATGTTATTAGACTCACTACTTACTAAATCAAAATCATACACTAGATTATAAATATCAAGGGAGGAGGAGAACACACTAATCGCAATGGAAATGGTTTTAAGATGGAACCACGTGACACAGTATCTACCTTGTACCAACCCTTTGTAGAAATATCTCTATGAATGATGTGGGTTGCAGGTTCGACCATGAGAACACTATGTTCCACCGTGAACGCCACACAATGGTGCCAAGTTGAACCCCAAATGACACGGTATAAAAATATACCTCCTATATAAATAGTGCTACAAAAGGAGGGGTTTGAAGCCGAGAATCATCACCAGAATTTGCATTGGCAGTCTAAATATGGCATCCGTGACTATCAGGAGAATCAAGTCGATGAGGGTGTTGTTGGCCCTCACTATAGTGGTGGTGATGGGTACTTTGTGTTTTCATGTTTCTACACAATAGGGAGTCACATCCATCATAAGTGAAGATGTTTTCAATCAATTTATGAAGCAAATAAATGATGACTCGTGCCCGACGAAAGGATTATACACAGGTACAATGTCTTCATACATGTGTGGTTAACTCAAAATTGATCCTAGGAATGTGAAGGCGTTGGAGTCACTACGACCCCACTCTTAGCAAATATCACGATAATGAGTCCACAAGCTTTTTCTATGTGCCCTAATGAGATTTGTTTTGCAAATACAAACCAATACAAAGAGTGAAGAGGGAAAATTCTCCTTCTCCAACACTCTCAATAACTCTGCGTCAACCACGTTATAATTAGTGAGAAACAAATCACCAGAGAATTCACCTCCTTTTTTCCCTTTTGAAATTTTGCATTCCTACCAGTATGACTAATTGATTTTTTTGAATACAGACTTCATGGACAAGAACATAGTGTATACCCAACTTCTTGATCTCCAAAGATGCGGGGAAAGAGAGGAGTTTGGCCCTATAACTAGAGAAATATCATTTATCTCTTTATTAAGAAAATTTACTCCTGGTATTTCATAGTAATTTAATGATAGAGAGAAGTTGGTGTATTGTACAGTGGAATGTGAAGGAAATATGTAATGTCTATATCTTGATTCTCGTCAATTTTTGACAAATATAATTCTAATTATTTGGGTCGTACCTCTCATCTCCAGAAAACAAGGTCTTTGTGGCACAAGGTAGTGTAATGCACTTTGATTCTGACTTCCATTTCCCATGAAGCCTCTAGAGTCCATATTTCACGAACTCAGTTTAAAAA
>ML781307.1:187357-216686 GCA_009831015.1 Picea engelmannii
TTTAATAATTAATTTTTAATAAATATTAGTATTAATTATTAATTAATAACAATATTGTTTAAATAATTTATTTTTGAAACTCCTTGTAAGTAAGTCATTGAAATATAACTTTTAATTAAAATGTTGAATAAATTTTAATATATAATTTAATGTATAAAAATCATTTAATAATATTGTGTAAACAAAAAAATTACTTTCAATTTTAAAATGATATTTTGTTGTTTTTTTGGAAATATAACAAATGTTCTGTGTAGAGCATTAATCACTAAAATAATATGAATGTATTTATCATATTAATTAGTAATTAATAATTAATAATTTATTAATATTTAATAAATAATTATTAATAAATTAATAGTCAATAATTATTAATTAATAATTAATCATTATTAATTTATTAATACTTAATAATTAATTATTAATAAATAAGTATTAATAAATAAGTGATATTCAAGAGAAAAAATTGGAAAATATAACTAAAGAATCACAGAAAAAACAACTGGAAAATTTAAATATTGTTTGATATTCCATCTGCATTCCATTATAAAACTTAAACTTTAGTAAACCTTAAGATAGAAAGAAATTTTACCCTACAATGACAAACAGGACTACAGAAGCGCTAGTAATGGAGCACGATTACATTGAATTCGGCAACGTTGCTGGTCCTTAGATCGAAGGAGAAGGAGTGGATGCGGGGGAGAGGTAGCCTTGACCAACATTATTTAACATATATATTAAATAGTAAAGTTTATTTTTGAAACTTATATTTTTGTTGTTGTTAGATTTATAAACTGTTAATAAAGGTTAAAACAATAAACTCATGCCTAACCTTCCAATGGATTGGATGGATGGATTAATCTATCCAATTTCCATAAGACGATGTTTATCTGAGTAAATATATTTTAAAACTTTAAAATGATTTTGACTAGTTATTTTATGAAATGGTTTTTTTAGTCATATAAATTTATAGGTATTATTAATTTTTGTTATTCAAAATCCATTTTTGAAAGCAGAAATGGATTTAGCCTGCTGAAAAACTTTTAGGACAATTGAATTATACAATAATAATCACTCAAATGTACAAATCTAATAATTTATGATCAGATTTCAGGCAAACATCCCAGAAAAAAATAGTCATTTAATAGAACTTTTAACCTACTATTTTTAAAAATACATTTTTTTCTTTAAAACAATTATAATATAACATGTCTATAAACAAATATAATAGTTTTAAAAAATTGTAAAAAAAATATTAAAATTAATAATAAAAAAAAACCTTATTTTCTTAAAAGAAAATAATCCAACACAATCACAAAGAAACGAGCATTTTGAAATTTGAACCGTCCTTATCAAATGCAATGCCTTGTTTTATTGTTTTGTTTTGCCCTATACGCAACTTATTCATGACATTGGTCTTATTAATGTGAAAGACTGGCCCAATGAATTTTTAAGAGTGCGGTATATTTGGTACTTATATAACTTTGTTATTTCGGTAAAAATATATATCATTATGCTCTGAAATTTTGGTTGGAATTTTAAGTTTAATGTAAAATTATGATTTTAGCATTTGGAATTTGGAATTTTAAGTTTAATGTAAAATTATGATTTTAGCATTTGGAATTTTAAGTTTAATGTAAAATTATGATTTTAGCATTTATAAATTGTAATCTTTAATTAATTTTAAAGCTTTGAATTTACCAAAATGCTTAAATTTATTATTTAAACATACAAACTAACATTTTAACAATTTTCCACCGACCAAAGTAACATTTTAACAACTTTTCACTTACCGAATTCCGACCAATTCAGAGAAAATAAGTACCCCGTATCAAACCCAAACAAACATTTAATTCCGACCAATTCAGAGAAATTAAGTGTCTCAAATCAAACGCCATTTTTTAAGAATCTTGAAGGCAATTTGACATTCACCAAATTTCGACCAATTAATCTAAAAATAACATGTTCACAATTTTTTACCGGAATAAGCTAACTCTTCTACGTTTTAGAGTCTGATGGAGTCCGATGAAACGTCTAGAGCGCCTGGCTTCATCTCATAGAACGCTCAACCAGCCGTCAACATTCTGACCATCGATTTTCGGTTTACCTCTCTTCCGACACCAACACCAACACAATTTACCAATTGTTGAATTTCAAATTCAAATTTTAAACGCCCGCCTCCCCGTTTGGACCATATACGGGGCAGTTATGGAGAAATATACGGGCGTCATATCATATGTTTGCAATCGATTCACAGGCATGCTAGACCCTAATCCCCAGATTCTTAGACAGAAAAGATGAATGAATTATCTTTCATGCTATTCTACATGAAAAAATCAATATTTGGTACTTGTAAGATATTTTTTCTATTGCCTTTTTCTATTATACCTATTTTAGTCTTTGTTTTTTTCTATTCTAGTCTAAGATAGAAAGATATTTGGTACTTGTAAGATATTTTTTAATTTTTTTTTATTGTATTTTCTATTCTACTTATTCTAGTGTAAGATAGAGAGATCTTATTAATTTTGTATACTGTTGTATTTTCTATTCTACCTTATTTAGTCTAAGATAGAGAGACATTTGGTACTTCTTAGATATTTTTTAATTTTTTTTATTGCATTTTCTATTTTACCGAGATATTTGGTACTTGTCTTAAAGATCTAGTCTAAGATTGAGATATATTTGGTTTAAGATAAAGAGATATTTGGTACTTGTATTGTGGATAGTAAGGAAATAATGAATTGTGATATTTAAGTAGAAAGGAAAGAATGAATTGTGATATTTAATTAAAAATGAAACAATGAATTGTAATATTTAATTGGAAAGGAAAGAATCAATTATAATACTACTTATTCTTACAAAATTGAACTTATTGTATTTTAAAAAGACAATTTTTTTTTACTAAATTGTTGTTACAATCTTTTAGAAATCCACCACTTGTATTTTTGAAAACGACAATGGTGCTAATTTTGATCCACATAACAACATAGTGGTCATCATAACATGACATAACGATATAGCCCAAGATTTAGTTCAAGTGGTGAAATTTCTCTACAATGATCCCCAATGATCAATTGAGGAAATCATGGATGACATAACAACATAGCCCAAGCAGTTTTGAGTGTCGCTTGAAATTTCTCCCCAGTAATCCCCATTGATCAATTTAGGTTGCTTGAGTCTCACTTAAAATTTCTCCCTAGTGATCAGTTGAGGAGATGATGAATAACATAACAACATACCCCAAAGTTTAGCTCACTCAATCTTGAGTCTCACATGAAAGATCAATTGAAGAGATCATGGATAACATAATAACATAGCCCAAGGGTTAGCTCAAGTTGTCTTGAGTCTCACATAAAAAATAAATTGAGGAGATCAATCTTGAGTCTCACATGAAAGATCAATTGAGGAGATCATGGATAGCATAACAACATAGGCCAAGAGTTAGCTCAAGCGGTCTTGAGTCTCAAGTGAAATTTCTCCGTAGTGATCCCTATTGATTAGTTGCCGAGGTCATGGATCAGTGATCCCTACTGATTAGTTAACGAGGTCATGGATTCAATGATCCCTACTGATCAATTGAGAAGGAGTAGGTCATGGATTCTACTGATCCCCCGATCATCTAAACTCATAGGTCATGGATTCAATGATCCCTCTTGATCAGCTGAGGAGGTCATGGATTCTACTTATTCCTGATCAACTAAACTCCAACTCCATAATATGAAACTTTGATCCCCCAAACTCCATAATATGAGGCTTTGATTCCCGAAACTCCCCAAAATCCAAGTTGAGGAGGTCATGGATGGGTCATGTATTCTATGTCTCGAGGCTATTTGTTGGTTCCTGGGAAGCTGCATTTTTTTCTGCCCATCCGCATTATCTCCTTCCATTGCAAGTCAGAAGGGATCTCGTAATCCATCATTTCCTTGATTAGGATCTCGAGGTCAATGCAAGAGGCATAAGTCATGGTTAACAGCCCAATCTTCATTGTCTTGAATTGATTCAAGATCTCAAAATCTGTGGCCAAATACTCCTCCAAGTTTGTTCCTTTCAAGTTTTCCTCCAGGATTTCAAACTTGGAGTGATCCATTCTGCATTGGGCGAGGTGAGAGTTGTCTTCCTCCTAATCATACAATTTTCCTTTTCCATCCCAAAATGGTGGGAGGCCTTTGATGAACAACTCTTCAAACAAATATTTGAATTCATGTATACTCTGCTCCATCTATATGGCCTTGGTTTGGACTGATTTAAGCAAGTTATGCTTGGAAATGATCCTCCTGGCCCAAATGATCAATGTAGTCCTATCTTTGACCCCAATGGTCTGAACTTTAGCGGTGGGGATGGAATTCAACATATTTATAGCATTTTGGGCCCATTCTAAGGGTTTCTTCACCAATGTCTCTTTTACAACAGTGCACTTGCTTCTGGCTGTGATGGCCATACTATCTTTGTCATTGATGAAATTTAAGTACACCCTAAACTTAATAGCTTCAGCAAAAATAGAATCCCAGATGACGTGTTTGGCTCCTTGCAACAATCATTTTTCTTTTAACCTTGTTTTCATCTTGTCTACTCTTTCCTGCAAAGCTTGATTCTCCTTCTAGAATTGGGTCGTCTTCTCATCCTTTATTTTCATTTCTTCCTGCATCTTTTCTATATCTCCCTTAAGGCTTTTGATTTCTCCTACCTTCATGTTAACTTGTGACATAGCCTAGACAAGTCCTTCAGTGCTTGGCCCAGTTTATGTAGTACAAGGTACAACTACATCCATGTTTGATACTTTTGTCTGTCCTTGTGACCAATTCACCTTTTCATTCTCTAGTTGCAATACTTTGGCCTTGTGATTCAATGCTTCTTGTCCAAATGCCTCCAAAAATGAATGGGTTAGATTATTAATAGATTATCAAGTCATAATTTCTTAATCAATGTAAAAAATATATTACTACATAGATTAGTCTCTCAATTACAATAAATGAATTAATGAGTTGGATTATTAATAGCTTATCAAGTCATAATTTCTTAATCAATGTAAAAAATATATTACTTTCATCAACATTCAAACCTAAAAGAAAGGTTGATTTTTAATTGTCATAATATAAAAGGAAAATTCAATATTTTTTAACAAATTATCAAAATTAAATTGTTTTTCATTTCAAATTGGGGAAAATATAATTTTACATGTATAAACTCCAATTTTATTTTATTTTTAATTCTAAATCATTGAAAAATACCAACTCAGTGTTTTTAAATCAATTATATTTCAAGAAAAAACCTCAAAAGCAATTATTTTTTAACTCAATTTTGAAAAGACTATTATTTGACAATATACAAACTTAAGAATATATATATTTTAATATACAATAATTGCATCTAGAGTGTTGTAGCAATATGTTATGTTAGATAAGATTGTAAAGTTGACTGAATACAATTACACCTACCTTGTAAAACTTGATCTAGAATGAAATAATAATAATAATAAAATACACCTTAAAAATTTATATCTCATGAATAGAGATTTAATTTATTTTTTTAATTTATAATAATAATAATAATAAACAATATCTTTTAAATATTATTTTTTTCTTAACTCATAAATTTAAAATAGGTGGGTCTAATGGTTAAGATCATGTATACCTCTATAGACTTTATCAGTCAAATTACTAGGCGGAAAATAGATTATTATTATTAAAATAGTTTTAAACTCGATTTTGTAAAAACAATATTCAAACTAAAATTCAATTAAAATTTAGGCGGAAAATAGATTATTATTATTAAAATAGTTTTAAACTCGATTTTGTAAAAACAATATTCAAACTAAAATTCAATTAAAATTTTTAAATAGCACTATTTTCCCTTACAAAAACTATAATATAATAACAAATAGAAACTTTTTAAACTATATATAATTTTGAATATCATATCACTTAAAAAAAACTTTGGGAAAATATAATAACAAATAGAGACTTTTTAAAATATATATAATTTTGAATTTCATATCATTAAGAAAACTTTGGTAAAATATGGGTGAGGTTTTCGAAGTAAAATTGCCCTATATAAAGTAACTTGCAAAACAAAACATTGAGTGGGATTTATCAAAGCTCATCATTCCTCAACATGAGGTACAAACCATTTATGTGGTTCTTAAAATATATTATAATTAAATTGTTCTTAAATTTAATTAAATTAAAAAAAAAAATTAACATATTTCAATCTTATAATTATATTTTGAAGGCAGCTCTGACCGCTGTCGCTTGTGGCGGTGCATCATTGTTCGTCTATTATGAGACAACACGACCCCACCCTCTCTTATGGGGCGGTGCATAGTACGACCCCACCCTCACACAATTTACGGAGGGACGGTTCGGAGTAAGGTCATTGTACGGCCTGGAAAAATATATTATATGAGCACTCCACTAACATCATATTCAGAGCATCAAATACGTTAATTTTATACTTATTTTTTTATCATTATGCATTTTTTATCATTATATATTTGTGTGATGATAAAATAAAAATTATAACTTTACATAAAGTAAAAATAAATAAATAAAGTATTTAATTGTGAAAAATAAAAAAATAAATGTATTTAATAGTTTTTTTATATTATATAATTAATTTGAAACTTTAAATCAATTTGAAGGTTTCAATAATATTTCAAACTTATGAACCAATAAAATGTTAAGGTTTTTTGGCTTTTTGGATTCTCAACAACCCCTCTAATGTTGATACTCTTACCTTTTTCTTGCACAAGACTTGCCTTTTCCTTGACTTCTTATTTAAAAATACTCTACGTATGCAAAAGCTGGAGGAACTTTCCTTCTCATTATGACTTTTTATTTAAAAATACCCTACCTATGCAAAAGCACGAGGAACTTTCCTTGTCATTATACCAACATCCCCTGGCACCTGCATCTCGCATAAGCATCATAACGTGGATGCGAAGAAAGATTCTCGCAAATTTACTTTTTGGTCTCAATCATCCTGCACTCTGCCTCCCACACTTTGCTAGTTTTTTGACTTAGTCTATTTTCCCAACATCCTTTGATTCTCATGAGATGGGATGGCACTTGAACCATCTTCCCACACCCACTTGTCATCCAACATTCCACATTATCCATGGAGTGTGATTTATATTTTCGAGGTAATTATGGCACATCTTTCTTGCATCTTTCACATGATGTTGACGATTGTGTTAATTAATAAGGCTTATTTTTCACAAGTTCCCCCCAAGTCTTTTGCATGCAAATGACAGTTACCATTAATGAATGACATGCACCAAATGTATGAAAAGGCAAGTATGAACATATGGGATTGATTCTTAATTAATGATTAGTTGGGCCCCTATTGGAATGAAAATCTAATTTATACATGTAATATTCACATATACCTAAGTGCATTGAAAGTGAAAGAGATGACGAGAACCATTTTGTGGTGATACAGTGAATTCTCTAGCCCATGAAAGCAAGGAATACTTGGAAAAATATTTACAGAATGATGAGCACTTTTACAAAAATGCAATGAACACTTTTGTGGAAAAAGTATCAAATGTAGACTAGCTTACAAGGAAAAGGAAAGATTTTCATTCCCTAGATTGAAGTAGATACAAGTTGTCTTGCTTGGGAGGATAGATGTCCTCCGACAATTTATAGCCACCTGTAACATTCTTGAAGGAAGGAAGAGTACGTTGTTTTTAAAAGATACTTATATAGTGAAGGAACTGAAGGGCCCACCCCTAATAAGGGATTCAACACTACTGATTAATGACCAAATGGAAGTGGATTTAAGCACACTCATAATCATGTGGGGAATCGAGTTTGACGACCTCACAAATTTCTCGGAGGATGAAACTAGACATTGGCTAGTTAGTTTTGTAAATGAAAATGAAGATCAAATGTTCGTTGCACAACAACAGGGTGTTGAGTTCAAAGTGGTCGAAGATGGATTATTCGTGCTTAGGGTTAAACAAGACATAACTGTAGCACTATTACAGGATTATATTGAAGAATGGCTCAAGGGTGCATTAGAAGAAATAACTACACATCATGATCTTCAAGATTCAAGAAGTGGTTACATCAATTAGGGTTGTTGTGTGAATGGATTATTTAAAGGAATCTTAACAAATGAAAATAGATCTTCTTCCACCCACCATCGACGACTTCCAATTTTGTGAGTATAGGTTTTGAAGCATTTCCCTTGGTCTCTCTTCTTGCTCAGTCTTTAATCATCCAACTTCACCATCGAATCTTGTGTGTGAGGTCGATTATTGACTGTCTTCTTTTTTTTCATTTTCTAGGTTGCCTCTACTCATTATATAGTCTTAACTATCATGAATATTATGTAGTGTTGCTTTGTGCACATTATATTTGATCTTGGACAATGAATGAGTATTTATTATTTTATTGAAACTCCACATAGAGCTATGTGATTTCTAACTTTTATTAAAGTGTGAAGTTTAGAGTATGTGTCTCATTTACATCATTATGATATGAATGATATTAAATAATTTAAAGTTCTCCAGAAAGGTTCATTTATGATGCTCAATGTTATGTTTTTCTTGCTTCAAATGTTTACCTCCTACTTGCTATAATATAGGAAATGGTCATGATAGAATGGATAATTTTTTATTTTTTATTTTCTTGTTAAATTTCTATTAAAATCTTTTATCTATGTGTATCTATGTTTGATAAATGAAAAACTTAGTTATATTTAGAATTGCAATATAAGTTGTCAAAAATAACTAGGTAGGGGGTATCTTCCATGAGAATGTTCTATGAGGTTGACTCTTAACCCTTGAATAGGTTTAGAAATCAACAACAAGGTAAAAGTCCACTTGACCTAATATAGCTCTAAAAAAAACTACATAGAAACTGAAAAATGCAATGCCTCATACATACTCACATCTGTTTTGAAGTTTTTATATAAAACTTATTATATGTAATAGTGTTGTGCACCAAAAACAATGCAAAATTTAAAAAGGTAATGTAACCCCCATTTTTTATCTCCAAATTAACAATGTATATATATAATAATAATAATAATCTATTTTTAAGGTCACGGCCAAGCTAGCACACCAAGTTGGTGTATAAGACTCTATTGTTTGTGGGACAAGGGACCCCCCTCCGCCCAATAATTTCACTGATAAAATTTACGAAGATATACATACCCTAACCCCTCTGAATTTATTTATATATATATATATATAAATGATGAATAGCTCAAACCAAAATATGTAAATTTTACCGTTAACAATAATAATCTCGTTAACAATAATAATCTCGTATGTAATATGTAATGGGATAACCGATATCACCTTATTCCAACTCTAATTATTACTTTTATCTTCGATTCCATCTCATCGCCTACCATGAAAAAGCGAAAAGAAGAATAATATAATGAAGACAGTGATAAAGCAAGTTAAAGCATTTATTTAAAAAATAAATACAGAATCCAAAGCTTTAAAGCTAATTAAAGCAAAAGTTAGAAGGGACAACAGATAACAATATATTATTCCAATTCCAATTTAAATATGGTTGGATCCTCTCTCCTTGCTACGCCATTAATTTTTCTCCGATACACTTTCATCTCATCGCCTCTCGTCCCATCTGCAAAACCCAATGGAGCCGGCTGCGACAGAACCAGTGGCATCAACATACCACGTTTTTATAAACCATAGGGGTCCCGATGTAAAGAAGACTCTTGCCAGCTTCATCTACCATCGTCTCACAAATTATCATGGGCTGCGCGTTTTTCTGGATCAAAAGGAACTCCACACTGGAGATGCTCTCTCCCCTGCAATTCTCGGAGCCATTGAGAGTGCGTCAGTTCATATTGCCATTTTCAGTAAGCGTTATGCTGAATCGCGTTGGTGTTTGGATGAATTGTGTTGGATTTTGAGATGCAACAGGAAGATCATTCCTGTGTTTTGTGACGTTGAGCCTACAGACCTTCGTTACATTGACAGCGAGAGCGGATGTTATAGAAAAGTCTTTGAAGAACACCAACGCAAAGGCAGAGTCGCCATGGAAGACATTGAGAAATGGAAGACGGCCCTCAACAAAGCCTCAGAGATTTCCGGCCTAATGTTCAAAACGAATGAAAGGTGGATACATTCTCTATTAGGAATCTTGGATTTGTAAAAGTCGGTTCTCCCTTCTCGTAATTCTGAATAGTACCTGTTTGTTTTTTTAGCAGTGATCATGGAGAGGTTTTGGAGGACATTGTGAAAGCTGCATTGAAAGGGGTAAAATGGGAACCATTCGAGGTGGCTAAATACCTAGTTGGACTTGATCCAGCCGTGAAGGAAATAAATGATGAAATTAAGAAACAAAGCAGGTAAATGGCACCGCGATTGTGGGTATTGCGGGAATGGCCGGTGTAGGCAAGTCAACTCTCGCGGAGTTTGGTTTTGATCACGTCTCGTGATCAAGATTTACTAAAACGCTCTTCTCCAAAAACTGTAGTGTATAATGTAAAGCCACTGCAGAGAGACCATGCCCAAGAGCTTTTCTGCCGGCATGCGCTTGGTCAATCCGAACCATGCGAAGGATTCGAATGTTTGGTTGAGGAGGTTTTGAAAATTTGTAGTGGGCTGCCTTTATCCTTACAAGTGTTGGGTGGACAGTTTCTTGGCCGGGGTGAGCAAGAGTATTGGAAGCGGCAGTTGGAAAAGCTCTAGAGAAAACTGCCAGACGATATAATGGACAGGTTGAAAGTGAGTTACAAGGCTCTGAATAGTGAAGAGAAGGATATATTTTTAGACCTCGGTTGTTTCTTCCTGGGAGAGGACAAAGAAATCGCACTTCGAGTATTTCAGGGATTAGGTTACAAAGACGTCTGTGACTGCCTTGAAAATCTCCGTCAAAAATGCCTTATCGAGTATCATGATGATGAAATTAAATGCCGAACAGAAGAACCTGTAAGAATTATTTCTCTATTTTATGTTTTTTATGCCAAAAGAGTGATCCCGGTGGAATCTTATAAGCCCTACCTGTTTTTGCTTGCCTCAGTTTCAGATTGATGGATTCGTTCTTAGCACGAATTCAAATGATAGCTACGATTATCTCTACCTACCAATGAGAAATAAAATTGCAATGCACGATCATATTAGGCACTTGGCCAGACATATCGCCAGAGAAGAGTTTGGTGTTCTCCCACCGCGTAAGCCACTACGGCTCAGCTGCTCAAATGATATAGAGGAATTCATGTTGAAGTATGTTCAAGTTTCAAGTAAGCGTATTTAGTATACATATTTTGTCTTATTATACTTGTTTTACATGGTATATATAGCTTTGAGTTAGGTTTAATTTTTTATTAGTTCAGGGTTGACCAAAACATATACATCTTTTTATTTAAAGTTTTAAAAAATAATAATTTATTTTAAATTTCAAATCTCATTTATCTGAGATTTTATTGGCCAAAGACTTTGAAGTGTTATTGCTGCCTTCACTCCTCCCAATGTTATTGTAACTAGCACAACCACTTAAAACCGTGGCTAATGAACTTCGAAAGGCATGGATAGAAAATGAAATGCACAATCAGAAAATGAACGTCTACAGCCAACACAACACAGCCAGCGTGCTAAATCCTAAGTGTACACCTTTCGGCCTAATAAATATTTCTGCCATCTAGTCATTTCATGCCTGCTCCTTCTCTCTATCTCCTTAAACAATACTTTCATTATTATATTCGACAAGAATATACTGCCTAGTAACCTTATTTTTATTAATAATCCATAATACACTGTGATTTAATTTAACTCCATGAAGTGTGTTTGTTAGGGCGGAGCAGATTCCTGTTTGATACGAGGGATTCGGACTCCAAAAGGTCAGAATCTGCCTGATTGCACAAATTACATTAAGGGTGTGGGTGTACGCCTCTTTGTGGTTGAGGTTCCCTTAGATTTGTGCATCTGTCCGGAGATTTGGTGTGGCTTAGCATGCGCAGTTTCCGCTCCATCTATTTCCCTGATACCATTTCACTGATAAACTTGAGAGTTTTGGAACTGGAGGGTCATGGTGACCTCGAACAGTTATTCCAAAGATTTAATATGGTAAGTACATCTACACTTTGCTGAGTATTTTAAGGTGAAATTCGTCCCACTTTGTATTAAACAGATTATGTGCATTGCAATTTGCAAAACTCCTCAAACAGATTATGTGCATTGCAATTTGCAAAACTCCTCGGAACTTGAGTGTGTTGAATATTGACGTGACGGGCACACATCCAATGACCATCCTTAACCCTTCGGTGCATCCGACGGGATTGCAGCGAAGTCAACAGTTAAGTTGTCGGCGTGTCCGTCGGATGACCTGCAGGAACAATCGGGTTATGTCAGGGGCGAGTACCTCCATAGCAGCCTTGATCTTGACGATTCTGAGATAACCTCAACATCTTATTTTTTCCGGTTTTTGAAATGGATAGGAACGAGCATAAAACTTACGAGCAAGATTGTGCTGAGAAATATCACATTTCTACAATCACTCCCTATTGGTTTAGGGAACTCAAAAGCCTGAGACATTTAGATCTATCCGGCTGCAGTAATCTAACCCAACTGGCCAATTCCTTCTCCGAATTAATGCATCTCTAATATCTAGTTTTGCGAAACTGCATCAAATTCTCCATCCCATCAAATATTTTAGGAAATATGTCGTCACTTGAGTATGTTGATTTCAAGGGTTGTTGTAAATTGAAATACCTGCCGACGGGAATTGCAAATGCAAATCAAAGGTCTTTGAGATACTTGAATTTACTACGTACTGATATAAAATTGCCCGTAGAGCAGGACCTACTGCAAAAGCTGCAACGACTAAGAATAGGCAATTTAAGGAAATTTATAGGGTCCAGCATCGTTTATATGGAGTCGGCCATGCCTTTACAGTCTCTGGGCGATTTGAGGCGATTAAAAGAGTTGAAAGAGTTGGTTTTGCTAGATTTGGACGGTGCAGAGCGCATTTTATGGGAGGAAATTGCAGGGCCGAATATGAAAGTTTTGGTTATAAGCAAGTGTCGAATCTCTAGCTTTAGTTTTAAGAAGAAGGGGACCATGCAGATTGGCACTGTTTTAAGAGATTTCACTTTGAGTGGCACACAGATAACGGAGATATGCATTCCTGAAAGTGTTTTACCCAGCCTTGAAACTCTCGATCTTTCAGAGAATAGACAGCTAATGCAGGTTAAAAAATTGCCATCAACATTATTAAGACTGAATCTGCAAGGGTGCAGGCTATTGGACACATTAATAAACCTTTCAAATCTGGTAGACCTCAAACTCCTCAAGGTAAATCTATGCCATAGGCTGAAAATCTTGAATGTTGAAGGTCTGACATCGTTGGAAGAGATTCAAGCGAAAGTGTGTAAGGTTCTTAGAAGGTCGCTGTGCCAAGGTTCTCTTAGGTCTTGAATAGCACCGGTAGTAAGTCCCTCTAGGCAAGGAGGCCGCTAAGGGCAGTTGTAGGTGTTGGGCTGTCTGAAGGTTCGCTAGGAGTTACTGGATGGTTCACATAATGCCAGAGGTGGGGTTCGCATAAGGATCTGCTTGGGGTTCGCTAGGAGAGCTAGATTGGTATTGTAGAGAGTAGCAAGAAGCAGAAGGTCAAGTAGCAGAAGGAGACAGACGCACGAGACAAACAATCTTCAAGCTTCATTCTCCGATGGAGGAAGCCCTTGATTTCAAAATGGTATCAGAGCCATGAAAGCCATTTCAAGTCGGGTACGATAACAGACCATTCTCTCTGTTAAGTTTATTTTAAGCGATGTTGTGCATTAAAAAGAATCTAGTGCCGTATCAAGAGTCTCGGGCCTTTGAAAGACAAGGTTTCCACTCTTGTGACTCACTTTGAAGCCGTATTAGAAGTCTCGGGCCTTTGAAAGACAAGGTTTCCACTTCTGCGACTTTCTGACAGAGTTACTAGTCTCTGCCTGAGTAGTTGGCCAGGAGCCTATCTGAAATCTTCTCTCTCCAGAGCAGAAGACTAAGATTAAATGCCCTGCTTTCCTGTGCAGTTATAGTAAACTCTCCCAAATAACAAATGGATTCTGCAGTTTGTTTTAGATTTGTACATAATTGTGTAGAAAGTTCTGCATCTATTTTTGAGTCTCAGCTATGTTTATTGATTCATTTTATGCCTACAATAGAGACTCTAGATCCAAGACTACAAGACATTTATAAAGGCATGAGACCCCCTGGAACACCAAAGTATGGGTTGGGATATATTGAGCAGTGTGACCAAGTTATTCCTGATTGTAGATTTTCAAATCCTTTACCTGAAAATATGCAAAGGCCTTCAATAGATGAAATACACAAATTTCATTCTATTATAAAAGGGTGTCCTAAGGGATCCATTGAAGAAGTTTGGATCAAAAAGATGTTAAACTGGGATTTGCTTACAAATCCTGAAACAAATGACTTCAATATTTCTACATCTAATGAAGAGAAAACAAAACCGTCAAAAAATTGGCAAACTTATATCTCAGAAAATAACACTTGGATTTCCTTCTATGAATGGAGGAAATTAGATCAGAAAATTGAAGTCCAGATGATGGAAGGAGGTTCTGAAACACCTCCAAAACACAAATGGAAAAGTCTAGACGGATAGACAGTAGAATCAAATTCGAATTTTCCTCCATTCAAGGGCATAGTCCTTGAAGATAACAATAGACAAGTAAAAGCAGTCCCTTTACTGCTTTCCGATGAAGCTACACAACTTTTTGGTATTGACAAAAGAGTCCAGTCTTTAGTAGAACAAATAAACTGGACAAACACAGCTTTGAGAGGCATGACCACTCACACATTTGTGATAAATGATTATGCCAGAAGAAGAATTTTTGAGGTCCAAGACAGCCAGAACCTTCTCTGGAAACAAGTTTACTTAGCAGCCATACCAAGTAAATTTGTTGAGTATTTAAAGATGCATGAAGTTTTCAAACTTCCTTATGAGATGTACACATAGGGAGAGATTTATTCTCTCATTACTAAAGCCTTAATTGGGTTGTGTAAATATGAAAGTTCACAACTCTGTATATAAGCTATCTTATTTGCCGGATCAAAAGTCTATCTGTGAAAAGTATGGTCTATACATTACAGACCCTGTAAGAAAGAAAAGAAAAAAGAAAAGAGAATTCAAAGAAAAGAAAAAAGAGAAGTACAAATATAGGTACAAACCTAGAACACATTATTACGAGCCTGAGGATATCAAATTAAAATCTAATGCTCACCAGGCTAAACAACAAATACAATGTTGGATCTGTGGAAAAGATGGACATATTGCACATAACTGTCCAGAGAACAAGGCATCTAGGATGTCAAAAGGTAAATATTCTGAACAGAAAGCCAAAGAAGCCCAGGCTAGTAAACAATTATCCTTGAAATTACACTGCAACAGATGCGGGGAAAATAATCATGAAACGAACTAGTGCCCACACAATCCCTTCCCAAAAAGAGAAGAGGTACATCTACTACAACAAGGATGTTGTTCATAATCTACTAGTGCTTTTGAGTTTGACTATAGCTCAGAAGAAGATGTTTTGATGAATCAGGATTGCAGTTGTAAAAATACAATTTTTTGCTCCTGTCAAGATAGTTCAGAAAGTTTTGAGTTTGAATCAGAGCCAGACCACAGACAAAAGATAAAAATTTGTATGTTTAGTAATGTGGGAGATCAAGAACCACAGATGTTGGCACAAATCAAAGCCTTACCAGAAGGAGATATGAAGAATTCACTTCTTGAAACATTTTTGAAAATAGTCAAAACAGAACAAAGGTCAAGGTATGCTAAATCCTCCAGAAGAGAACCTTTGTTTCTAAAAGTTTCTTTTGATAAAAATACAAAAACTTTTATCAAATATAATAAAGAAGCAAAATTGCAGAATACTTCAGTAACGGATCTTGCCAGAGAAATGATTCTTTTGAGAAAAAAAGGTTACTGAGTTAAAAGAAAAATTGAGAAAATTAAAAGAAGAGTCTAAATATAATTTCAAAATAGACTCTTGGGCCAGACAAGAAATCAGAGAAATCAGGGAACAATTGGATTCCAAACCACCACCTCTAGAGGATGCACCTTTTGAAAATCCAAAATCCTCAGCTCAACTCCAAGGGCTAACAACAATGCAGATCTTGCCCATTAGATTTCAGAAGTATCAAGTAAAGATAAAACTAGAAATCAATTATGAAATCTTTCATTTGAATGCATTATTAGATACAGGCTCATATATGAATTTAGTGCATAAAGATTTAATTCCCCATAAATATTGATTTCCTAGTAGCTACTCTGTTATAGGTCTGGGGAATATATCTACAGATATGGATTTCAAAATTCGCAAAGGAATTCTATTGTTTGATGAATATGCACTAAGAATGAAATTTTTATTAGCAGAATTACCAGTTGACTGCATCCTAGGAACTCTGTTCCTATCTGCAGTAGAGCCACATGGCTCTTTCCAAAATTCCAAAGGTGAACCTGGATATTTTATCACTTTGCCAAGTATTAATGGCCATCCACCAAAGAAGAAAATTTTGGACTTTATTTCTAAATCACATGCTCAAATCGCTTATTGTTCAAAAGGTATGGTAATAATAAATACTTGGGATGATTATAGAAATGCTCCAGCTACTGAATTTCATGTTATGTGTATTCCGCATGTATTATTGGCTAGCTGGAGGCTAAGTACGTTACTAAAATGGTATTAGAGAAGATAAAGATAATTTTTTGGCTGACGTGGCCCAACCATGGTGGTTGGGTACGTTACAAAACCCATTAAATCGTATGTTGTACAACTACAATTGCAAATGCTTGAGAGAATAAATAAACATGTACGACCACGTGAAATTTGAATATAAGATGAATGCTAAGAGAGTGTCAATTAGTGTTGCCTATGAAAATATGGAGCATGGATCTGCAACACAACGCTAAAATAATGAAACAAAAGATCATATACTCGATTTCAAATGCTAAAACCAGAAAGAAAATTGATCTCAAAAAATCCAAACCAAACAAAATCGAAGAGCGATGAACCCAAATCTAAGCCTGGATTGAAATTTCTCTGATACTAATGATGTGGGAAAATCCCACTCAAGCAGAGTTCAACACCACAGGTGCGAAATACAATTCCAAATATCTGATTGTCTTTTATTAATAAAAAACCAAGCTTATATGTCTATACATCCATAAAAATGACTTCAACCAATATGGAGATAAGCTCCTACAAAGTATAAACTAAACATAATAATAGATATGCGACTTCAACCACTATGGAGACAAGCTCCTAAAAACTAAAAACTAAAAATAATAATGGAGATAGTTGGAGAGATTCTCTCAACTACTCCATGAGATCTCGACAATAATAGCAACAATAATACTCACACAATAACAAGAAGGTTCACATCAAATAATGCCTACGTATTAAGATCTCTATCATCCATGGAGTTGGTTGCCTTGGGATTCATACATGTGGATTGGTAGCATGCATTTTGTGGACCACTTCCTACTTTTGGAGGTTGGTTATGAAGCATTCTCCTACTAGGAATATTATATCATTTTAACTATCATGAACCTTGGAGGGCGCACTTTGTGAGCTCTTCTAGGTGGAACCTTGAGCACATATTTAATTATATTTTTCATGCATCCATTTTGGAGGGTACATTCTATGTGGACCTTTTGCATGGTGACATGCCTATTTTTAATTGTATGCCCTCTCTTGTAAACTTTTGACGAAGTCTCTTTCCTATTTTTGGATGAGGACAAGTTCTCCTTGAGAGGCTTGTGTTCACTTATTGTGATATAGTCAACCATGGATAGATAATATATCTAACTCCTCCAATTTTATATTATTTCTTTGATTTGTCATGCTATTAGCAAAAACAATTATTTATTGTATGAGAGAAAATAATCACTCTATAAAGAGGAATTTTCTCTCCACTATAAGGGTTGGTTAAGACTTTGGGGGATTGAGAAGCTCTCCCCTTGGATTTCATTTGTATGTATTTTGCTTGGATCCTTATGGAGGATTGGAGGCATAACATATTTTATTGTGAGGCTTTATGATTCTAATGTTTTCATATATTGATTTCTATTGTAGGAAACACTTGTATTTTTTATGTGCAAGCCTTGTAATGAACCATGTTTCATTTGGATAATGTAATGTGAAGATTTAACCCCTCTTATTATTTTTGTTGTATTATGTAGCTTACACCTAATAAACCTAGTTGTTGCTAGCATGATATGACATCACCTTCATAGTAATATTTTGAATAGTACACCTAGCTTTCCAAGGACAATTTTCTGCAATAGATTTCAGCAAGTTAAGGCTGGTTCATGACATCCATATCAGCCCTTATTTCCTTACATCTTCATAAACTCTCTCTCTCTCTTTGATCCATGCTTCCTTGACTCCATTTACCCAAGGTGTGATTAGGCACTTGGTCTTGGGGTTTTCTTTCATTTTCTATGCTCTTCCATTTATACTACTACCACTCATTTTGCTTAGGATAACTTTTCAATATATCACTTTGTGCCTCCATTCAATAGCCTTAGCGATCCTATCCTTAGGAAAGTCTCCCTTGAGTTGGAGAAGAGCCAACCAAAAGTGAGGGAAACCCCCCTAAGTTGGAGAAAAGCCAACCAAAAGTGAAAGAAAGAGCTATTATGAACCTAAGCTGAACAAAACTATCCCTTTGATGCTTGACACTTTACATCATGTTGAGGTGTTATATTTTTTTGTAACACATAGTATTAATGCAGTCAAACTACCTTTAATACGCAAAGCACCATTTCGTGTTTTAAACTAACTAGGAAGCATGTTATCAAGTCCTTCCACCTATGGTATTATGTCCTATTATAGTGAATTCAAATAATGTTTTAGTTTTTTCCATGACACCAGTACTAGTACACTATTGATGTCAAATGCCTAAACAACCTATAGAACCTATATGAAACCCACTTAGAGTCAGGATCACAACTAGTCCACATATCATAGAGCTAAAAAAGTGGCTTAAAGTTTGTTACTTGGTACAAAATTACTGAGTTCCTTTAACAGTTGATAAGATCAACCACGTGGTGCACTATTCCAAAGAGTTTCCATGTGCAATTCAATGATAGCAACTCACTAACCACTAGAGAAACCCATGACTCATTCAAACCCACTTCATCTATTGTCATCCATATAAATGAATTTATAGTATTTAAATCTGACCATTGGTAGGTCCTCCTATAGTAGTAGGCACTACCGTGATAAGTTCATCTACTTTAACTACAGTTCATGTAAACTGTAATAAAGTTAGTCACTTTGTACATAAGATAAGATAATTTTATTAATGTCCAACAAATGACCATAAATAGGTCAATGAGACTGCTACGCACAATAGTGTGAGATACAAAATACTGCAGTAAGATACAAAGTGGGAGCACAAAGGCCACTCCTAGAAAAACATGATATAAGCAAAACTAGCCTAAACTATAAAAGACCTAAACTGTAAAGTATTTCTGAATCCTTGAATAATCTTAGCAACCTCGCCATCACTAACAACAGATCAGATCGATACTCTATTTCACCACTTCAAAAATTTGCAAGGTAACTTTATCAATGTCAAATGACAACTCATTGGCCCACTAAACCAAATGATGTAAACAGTAAAACCTAGAGGGATTTTCTGCCTAAAATTCCACCAAACAGTTAAATACATGGTCCACATAAACTTTCAAAAGGTAGTCCATAATACATGTATGAAATATATGTTCATTAAATAATCAAACTGGCTGCAAAACATGTTCCAATATGAAATAAATAGTCTAATTCGTAGGATTCAAGACTAATTTCCAATTAGCACGAAATCTTATTATGATTGTAAGATGAGCATTTTTCAAGTATAAATCTCTATGAGAAAAGAGTAACTGAAACCGCAATTCGTGGTACAAATAGATCTGCTGGGAAACTTGCCCAGAAATCACTATTAGAGCATCATGCATGAATTTTGTGCATAAGAAAATTCTCACAACACAAGCACTGATAGCATAGGCAGGTAAGGAAATATATCAGCTGAATCAAACCATTCCCTTAATATCATGAAAACAACATCTCCACACTCTGCCATAACAGAAATGAATGTTCTATTTTTCTTTTTTTTTTTAAATCCAAAGAATGTTGCCTCATTCTCAAGAGTTGACTCGGTTTTTGTAAATTCCTAGAACCGGTATCGATGGCACTCCATAGAGCTCTGTTGGAAGCAATAAAAAAAATCTTCTACAGAGGATCCAATTGCATGTACCTCAGAAACCAATAAATAATTACCTCTGTCGTGGAGTCGCTCATATGCCTACACAGATGAGCAGCCCAATCACAGGTGTATGAGTGTCGTTCCTTTTTTCTTAGACGAGAAGAAGATGAAACACACGATATTTTCTGCTATCATCTTTCTCTAAAGAGGTTTCAACACCAGAGAGCATCCGCTGTAAGCAGGCACTGCATAATACTCCAAGATGAGGAATCTTCTAGGCAATGAGAAATTTATTCTAATGTTGGCATTCCATTGAGGGTTTTGTCTAGTGTAATGATCATGTAACACATGTGGAATCCTAATACTTTATATCATAGATAGACCAGACCAATCATCTTTGGTTGACTAGAGGGAAATGCAACTGGAAGGTGATCGATCTACAACAAAGCTGAAATGAGACGCCAAATTAAACAAAGCAGCTCGAATTTATATTTCCTTAATACCCACTGACAGAGGTGAGATATCAAGATTCGAAAGGACTCAATAAAAATAATAGAAATGAGCATCAAGTGCAGAATGAAGAATTTACATGATTTCAGAAAGACGATAACCTCGAAAAAATATATAGTCACAAGGCATTATAGTACACAAGCAAAGGTATGGAACAATTCTCAATTTTATTGAGTCTCCCATGAAAGGCCTGCCATAGTTACAATTCAAGTACAATTCAAGAATCCAAGTGCTCGTGGGAAACATTAGAATTCAACAACTATTACCATCATCTATAACAACATTAAAAACTGACATTCTATCACAATCGTGTTAGCAACAACTATTACCATCATCTATAACAACATTAAAAACTGACATTCTATCACAATCGTGTTAGTTCTTGGGAGTGAATTATTGGGACAAATTACAAGAAAATGCCAGTGGATATTGTAGGCAGTAAGGCACCTAACAACAAACACAATCCACTAAACCACACATAGAACTGAACTTTCTTGCAGAAAGGAATATTTACATGACTTAGGGAGGGGAATGCCATGAAGGTACCCCCTCCAATGTTTTCTCACCAAGATTTTCTCTCCCTGACTCACAGGATCCTTCTGGTTCTTCTTTTGAAAAGGAAAAGATCCCCTCCAATAATGTTGTTGTCGTCTTTAATAGCTCCCTTTTCAGTTAGAAAAGTAATTTATGATGAGCTATTCATTCTTATTTTTTGTGGGTCGGCAAAGCCCATTACATGCCGAATAACTAACCATAGCGAAAATATTCACAAAAAAATTGGAAGAAACTGTCATATGAAAAGTGACAAAATGAGTTAACATTCCCTAATTCACAAATCACCACTATTGAGATTTGCAAGGTTCACCTTATCCATGTCAACTGGCAACCCCCGAACCATACTAGGAAACCAATTTCGGTTATTAATGTGAGCGCACTTTGCAAGTTGCAACACACTAACCACTAGACCAAACCCATTTTAGATTGAACAACTGGTGCATTTTGTTAAGATGTGAAGCCCACGACAAATTAAATCAAATATGTTTTCAGATTAAACACCAAGTGCACTCTTATGAAATTCCACTCAGATCACTTCATCAAGCTCGGCCACCAAACCTGTTTCTGACATTTTGGCCACTGCATTGTTACCAAAGTCACCTCTGCACTTTATCAATTGCAATTCATGAGTCGTTCCCTATCATTGAATCTCACAACATGTATTTTAGCAATATCTTTACAGAGGTTGTTATTTACTGGTGAACATGTCGAACCTTTTTAAGATATCTTGCAATAGGCTTTTGGCCTATGGGGGTGTGCATTCTTTGCATAATACATCCATGAGGGTGGTATATGTAATCCTATTAGGGATATGACCTCTATCTTTCATCTGTTTAAATAACTTTATTGCCTCTTTAAAATTACCCACTTTGCAGAATCCACAGATCAATGTGGTGTATGTCACAACATTAGGACTCAAACCTTATTTTGGTATCTCATGGAATATTTGTTGAGCTTCATTTATCTTGCAATGCTTGCAGAGTCCATCTACCAACGTATTATAGCTAACAAGGCCAGGCTAACAACATTTTTCTGACATCTCTCGAAGGATCTCCTTGGCCTTCCCCAGATTACCCACCTTGCAGAACCCATTTATAAGTGTATTGTATGTGAATTCAATAGGCTAATGGCCTATTTGCACCATAACATCTAACAACTGGAGAGCTTCTTGAAGCTTACCTTCTTTGCAACGACCATCAATAATAGCAGCGTATGTGATCACATCCGGATTGTGTCCCTTATCCAACATCCCACGAAGCATCTCGGTGGCCTCCTGCCATTTCCCTTCACCATGAATAAGTGCAGTGTATGTAATTACATAAGGGCATATGTTTTTGTTAAGCATTTCGTGGAAGAAATCTATAGCCTCCTCCAACTTGTTGTATGTAATTACATCAAGGCATATATTTTTGTTAGGCATTTCATAGAAGAGCTTCCTAGCCTCCTTCAAGTAGTCGTCCTTACATAAACCATCAATAAATGTATTGTAAGTGACAATATCGGGGCATATGTTTTTGCTGGACATTTTATTGAAGAGCTCCCTCCAGCCTGCATTCTTTTAACATTGGGTTTATGCCCTTCTTTTAACATATGATACAGTAGTTTCTTAGCCTCTTGGAGCTTACCTTCTTTGCATAGTCCATTCATGAGGGTGGTAAACGTGATGGTGTCAGGCTCGTAACCCTTTTACAACATAATAGCCAATAACTCGAATGCCTCGTGGGTTTTTCCCGTCTGGAAGAGCTCATCTATTAGGGTCTTATATATAATAAGATCAGGAACCTGTCGTTTGCCCGCCATTTGTTTGAAAAGTTTGACAGCGTCCTCTATATTGCCCAGTCTGCAAAACCCTTTGATGAGGGTACAAAAGGTTATGACATTTGGAACATACCCATGTGCTTCCATTCCTTCAAACACTTGGAATCCATAATCCATTCTACCTGTTCGACAATGACAATTGATGACAATGCTCAAATTTATGAGATTTGTAACAATGTTTGCTTCAACTATAAGTGTGTAAACAGACAATGCCGATTCATGTCGATGTCGTCGGACTAGGCTACTTAATAAAATATTGCATGTGATGAGAGTTGGGATGGGTTCAAATTTATCTGAGAGAAGATGCTTGAAGGTGTCCACTACTTCTGTAAGCCTGTTGGTCTCACATAATGTTTTAATGTGCATGTCTGCAGTGGCATTGCAAGTGTGAAAGGAGGGTTGAGGAGGAATGGGATGGGCAAGTGAGATATTCTTCCACATGGATAGCATGGTCTTCCTCATTGTAATGGCCTCCGTGGACGTATTGGGGTGAGCAGCGTGAGTGAGAGGAAGAGGGAGACTGAAACGAAGTATCAGTAGCACTTCAAAACCCTAAAGCCTTCTAACACTTAGACATGAATCAAAGTCATGGTAGGAAATGGATATATCAAAGAACATTTCTAATTTTCAAACATTTTTATATGATTTAATCAAAATCTAAAGTAAGGAAGTCACCATTTGATTTCAAATTCAAACACAAGTAGCTTTAAAAATATTTTTAATTTTTTTAATTTTATATTAATTATTATTAATCCAAAATCTATTAATATAAACTTTTGTAAAATTTATTAATACAAATTTTAACATAATAATACCACCAGTTTATACATGATTAAATATAATTATACAATCTTATTCAATGATACAACTTTAAAATCAAACTCCTTGAGAGATACCAAATCTATTAACACAAACTTTAACATAATACCACCACTTTATGACTAGGATATATGATATCTTACCACTCTTTTCACCACATCATCACTTTATAACTCACATATATGTTATCTTACAACTCTTTTCTCCATTACTTTCAAGGTGATTCTTAGTATGACATGAAATGGCATCCTCCAATATTGGATTTTTAAATGATAGCTTTTTACACTAATGAAGATATATATTATTTTCAATAAATTATAAATGTAAAGACTTATTAAATTCATAAGTGTTTATATATTTAATGAAGACCATATTTTAAGCATATAGCATGATCGCTTAGGAATAAAATCTTCCATAATTATGGCAACGGTGAAAATATTAATTCTCATTTCTACATGGCACACTATATCCTAACTTACAAATTGAATTTTGAAGACGAACAGTGCATATCCGTTGCTTTGGTGTAGATCAAAGCTTAAGCACGTTTTAAGGTCATCCTTAATGCTGAGTTCTGATCACAACATAGGTCACACACAACTCTAAAGGGGCAAACGGTGCTTTCTATTTCATTAACGGAAATGTATGCAAACGCTACGATGGAATGATTTACTAAACAAGCTATATGGAATAGCGCACATAAAAAAGTAATCAGGGCGACAACCGCGACAACCAGGTCGAGCGTATTTAACAGGTATTCTCTATATTTTTCAGCCGCTCTGTTCGCAATTCTGGAGAAAAATTCATTTACTAGAAATTCATCAGACCCCAAGTGAGCTCCCACAACATTCTCAAACAGTGGTCTGTAATGCTTCCCCACAATTCTTCCAAACATCTCCTCTTCTCCTTCTGTAATCTCCAACAATGGATGCAAAGAAAACTCGCTTAGAACCCTGACGCTCTCTATTTCAAACGATTTCTCCGTCTCGATTATGCTCTGCAACTCCTCTGCACTTGGACCGTAAAAATGCATGTTGAAGGAGTCCAGTTTCTCCTCATCAATCAAACCCTGCCAGTCAAACTCAATCACATATTGAATGTATTCAAACTAACTATTAGATACTATATTGAATGAATTATATCATTTTACCTGGTTCACCAGGTCCTGAAATGCAGCTTCCAAGTGATAAGCGCAAGCTCCTAACCCACTTTGTTCCTTTACGTCGGTAGAATTACGACCCAAGAGAGATATGAACATGCATCCGCCATCAATTATTTCTTGCTCTGGATCCTAAGAAATCCGTGAAGTCTTGTCTGAATTGGTCGAGATAGGCATTGCCCAGCACATCGATGGATATATAAATACGCGCGTCGTTCCAAGCAGGAGAACTTCTGTCCTCGACGCTACCGGGAACCTGAAATTCAAATAGATTAATATACCATCTTCATAACTGGATTTCATACAAGGAAATTAAAATGGATATGCGTAGTATCCATTCCCTCCATTTAAATTTCAAAATTCAAACACAACTATGGTCCACGGAATAAATGAGAGGCAACATCTGGCGGAACGGGGTGCTAGGCGGCGGAGGGGCGGAACGGGGCGTTGGGCGGGGGAGGAGCAGAACGGCAGGCTGAGCGTTCTATAGGATGGAGCCCGGTGCCCGAGACGTCCCATTGGGCTCCAAAAAGTAGAAGGGTTAGCTTGATAAGTGAGAAGACTTCTGTGTATCTACAGCTAAGGATACAATGTCTGCACAAACAAATATATGCAGTCCCACGAGGGAGAATCCGAGAAGTTCTCGAGAAAAGGGAAAGAAAACCATTCAATCTGCCAACCATCTTAAAATGACTTCTGTGTCCAATTGTAAGATGATCTCCTCGAACAGCCCTCCTCTGTCAGAGATATGAAGCTTGATTTATCAGACTTGTCTCCTCTTGCCATCTGGTCTTTTGGTTTCTGCTACTCTCAATAGAACCAATATTGTCGGGTTAACCGCTTTACTCTGTCCGACTTGTGAACCCCACCACTTGGACTCCACCAAGCTCTTGCGGCCTTATGTGAACCCTATAGCCGGCTTTCAGCGAATCTCTGCACCTACAACTGTCCTATAACGACATCCTTACCTTCGCGAGACTTACTACCAGTGCTCGGCAGACGCTTTATACCAGACTACCAATGAACTTTATCTCCGGATGAGTGAACTTCATCAGACAGTACCAAGGAACATCGAGTGCAAATATAGACAAATAAGCAAAATCATGACGAGTGCATGTTACAGAGACAATGAGTAAAACTCCAGAGTTAAAAACATATAAGCGGGAGACTTCTTTATATTAAAATTAGAGCATAATGCCAGGGTATTACAACTTTGTGCCAGATGCACAGAGCAAGAGCAGGATGCTCGTATTCGCTCACACAAGACTTAATTATAGACTCGAAGAAAGACACAAGGGTTCAGACAGAAGGGAAGCTTAGAGACTCGGACTGACAAACACTAACTCTCTCCAAAATTCCTCCTCTCCGAATGAGCTCTCATCCTTCTCTTATACAAATTTCTGAAGGAAGAGTCATCATGAAGAAAGACTTTGAGAAGACATTGGGTCCCATGTGTCGACCACTAAATCTTACTTTATGGATTTGGCGGTAGAGATCGTGCAAGATCCTCCGACCAAATCATAGACCTTATTTCATATCGACCGAAAGTAGATAGAACAGTAGGTCTGACGGGGTTGTCATACAAGATTCCCCGACCAGAGGACAAACAATCATGACATAAAGTAGAGTATCGTGGAAATGTGGGTCAAACCGCACCAAAAGTCAGAGAAGTGCTCTGAGTTTCAAAGATTCTCATTATTACAAAGGGACAATAATTACAAGGTGGAGGTTGTTTACGGTAACCCACTAAACCCGAATGGCACCACTGTCAGCCATTTAGACATGAATACATGTGATTACACTGTGGATTTGGTTACGTCAACCCACAAAATCTGATTGTCACCAGTTGTCTGACAATAAGACAATTTTCACTGCATTGGATGGTCATGAAAGTGATGGAATCTATAGGGGTCCCAATGTTGAGTATACACTTCTCCGTACAATTCTGGGTCTTCGTCACTATCTTCATCTTGTTGAAGTACATACCTGGTTCTGATAATCCATGGATGTCTTTCTCTGATAAAAAACATTTTATATTCTTCCTCAGAATAGAGGTCACTGACGGTTTGGAGACTCCTGTTTGGGAATAGATACATCTGAGTTGTTTCGGTGACATCAGGATGTATTCCGCTTGGATGTAGCCCAAATTTTTGCCACCAATCTGCTAACCAATCAGGCTCAGGGAAAGTAATGAATGGCATAGAAAATTTAATCAATACAGTAATAGTATATGTACCGATCTGTCCACAGGCAAACATTATACCACATTGCTTTGTATTGTGAATAATTTATTTCAAACAATCTTTCCTGGGGATCCTGATTTGGCCAAGATTGTAGGGTTCTCATTTTGTTTATTTGAAAGAAATTCCATGCCAGAGTTTCTTGCCAAGTTTGGGTGGTTTGACAAAACCATTCTCTATTAGCAGATCTGATTCTGCTAAGATCACCCATTTCAACCAACTTTTGTCTGGAAGCAATTGTAGAGGCATGATGCATTCTTCCAATTATGTGTTGGGGAGGTATCACATGGATGTTGGTGTTTCTTGAGAATCATGGCAATCCAAATTCTATTCCTTCTGAAGATCTTAATTGCCAATTTGGTACCCAATTTTCTTTATAAGTCTCCCATGGAGTGATATCATCTAAATAATGTGTGGCTGGACCATTTCTGTAGTCATCCTAGGTATTTATAATTACCATGCCTTTTGTACAGTAGGCAATCTGAGCATGGGATTATGAGATGAATGGCAGTTCTACCCTTTTAGGAGGATAGCCTTCAATACTTGGTAGGGTGAAAAAATACCCTGGTTCTCCTGAAGAACTTCTATAAGAACCATGGGGTTCTACTGCAGACAAGAATGGTTTACCAAGTATGCAATCCACTGGTAACTCAGTTATTAAATACTTCATTCCTAAGGAATAATTATCAAATAACAAAATACCTTTAGGACTCTCAAAATTAAAAGCAGTATTTACATTTCCTAGTCCGATAGCAAAGCAATAACTAGGAAGCCAGTATTTTGCAGGAATCAGATTTTTGTTCACTAAATTCATATCAGATCCAGTGTCTAATAGAGCATTTAGTTTGAATATTTCTTCATTTATTTCTAACATGATTCTGACATGATATTTTTGATATCTGATAGGCATGATTTTCATAGCTATGAACCCTTGCATATGGGCTGATGTTTTCCCTTGTATTATTGACTTTGGAATCTCAAAGGGAGCATCTTCCAATGGAGGGGGGATGGAGTCCAATCTTTCTTTTATTTCTCTGATTTCTTGTCTAGCCCAGGAGTCAATTTTGAAGCTGTATTCAGCTTCTTCTTCCATTCTCTTGATTTTTTCCCTTAAATCATAAATCTCATTTTTCAACAACAGTATTTCTTTAGCTAGATCAGTAAAAGAGGTGTTTTGCAGTTTTTCCTCTCTGTTAAATTTAATAAAAGTCTTGGTATTCCTATCAAAAGAGGCATCAATGAATAGAGGTTCTCTCTTAGAAGATTCAACAGTCTTTGTCCTCTGTTCAATTTTAACAGTTTTTACAAAAGTATCAAGAAGTGAGTTCTTCATATCTCCTTCAGGCAGGGCCTTAATTTGGGCCAACATCTGTGCTTCTTGATCTCCTGTATTGTGAAACATACATACTTTTAGTTTTCCCTTTGTTAATGTTTTATGCTGATATTATAGTTCTTTGCATTTCATAAGATAAGAGC
The DNA here is from genome assembly GCA_009831015.1 of Picea engelmannii. NCBI lineage: Eukaryota > Viridiplantae > Streptophyta > Pinopsida > Pinales > Pinaceae > Picea > Picea engelmannii. Next base: position 216,132 of record ML781307.1, read on the forward strand.
ATAATAAGAGTAAGATCACTGAGAAATACACATCCACAATAGACACAGCATTTATCCTAGGAAACCCTCTAGGGGAAGAAAACCCAGCAAAAACTTCCTTATCATAAATAGCTTATCAAGAGTTCAAGAGATACTCAACCAATACAGAAAATCCTCCTCCAAGAGATGCGCCACCCTTCTTCTTCTTTCACCAACTTGAAATATCAACTTGCCTCATAAGAACATGAGAAAGTGAAGTGTGTTAGAAGTGAGGCGCTAGCCTCTTATTTATACTAATCTGGCACGTGTGAAGAGTCACCATCTTGGCAGGGCCGACCTCTCACTCTGGGTGGGTAAACCCACCTTTAATTAATTCTGGCCCTTTCATTATAACTACTGGGGCCGACTTCTTATTCTGCACTTTGTAATTGTTCGATGACCAATCCACAAAAGGGGATTTGGTCCTTATACAATTACCGACATGATTAATCCTCAATGGGGATTAATCTAATAACAATAATAATAATAATGACCTGATTAATCCACAATGGGGATTTAATCCAATAACAAAATAAT
>ML781307.1:221290-234733 GCA_009831015.1 Picea engelmannii
ATGACCAATCTGCAAAAGGGGATTTGGTCCTTATACAATTACCGACATGATTAATCCTCAATGGGGATTAATCTAATAACAATAATAATAATAATGACCTGATTAATCCACAATGGGGATTTAATCCAATAACAAAATAATAAGAATTCTCTTCGCAGTTACATTATTTCAACACCCTTGGTCTCTGGTTCTGATTCAGAATCAGAACTGTCTGTACTGCTATTACAAGAACAAAAATTTGGGATTTTGCAATTACAATCCTGGTTGATTAATATTTCTTCTTCTGAGCTGTATGAAAACTCAGAAGTACTATGAGAATTTGAACAACACCCTTCTTGAAGAAGATGGAATTCCTCTCTTTTAGGGAAAGGATGATAAGGGCACTGGTTGGTTTCATGATCATTGGCTCCACATCTATTACAATGTGCCCTTAGAGCCAATTGCCTTTTATTTTGAGCTTCTTTAGCCTTTTGTTCTGAGAATTTTCCTTTAGATTTTCTATAGGCTATATTATCGGGGCAATTATGAGCCATATGCCTAGGTTTTCCACATATCCAGCACTGAACTTGTTGTCTAGCCTAATGGGTATGAGTTTTTAGTTTGATATCACCAGGCTCATAGTAATGGGTTCTGGGCTGGTATCTATATCTATATTTGGGCTTCTTTCTCTTTTCCTCCCTGATTTCTTTTTTCTTTCTATCTGGATTGGTTATGTACCAGCCATATTTTTTGCAAATGGATTTTTGGTCAGGGAGATAAGATAACTTAGATACAGAGTTTTGGACCTTCAAATTTGTACACAGTCCAATAAGAGCTTTAGTAATCAAGGAATAAATTTCTCCCCATGTGTACATCTCATAGGGAAGTTTGAAAACTTCTTGGATTTTCAGATATTCAACAAATTTGCTTGGTATTGCTGCTAGATATACCTGTTTCCAAAGGAGGTTTTGACTGTCCTGGACCTCAAATATCCTTTGTGTCCAATCTTTATGAAATTCTTCATACTCGGACATCTTCCTACACTTCATATTCATGAGAATTAGCTCTGATACCAATTGTAAGCTGATCTCCTCGAACAGCTTGTTAGAGGCCTCCTCTGTCAGAGATATGAAGCTTGACTTATCAGACTTATCTCATGCGCTGTCTCTTCTTGCCATCTGGTCTTCTAGTTTCTGCTACTCTCGACAGAACCAATATCATCGGGTTAACTGCTTTACTCTGTCTGACTTGTAAACCCCACCACTTGGACTCCACCAAGCTCTTGCGGCCTTATGTGAACCCTATAGGCGGCTTTCAGCGATTCTCTGCACCTACAACTGCCCTATAGCAGCCTCCTTGCCGTCGCGAGACTTACTACCAGTGCTCGACAAACGCATTATACCAGACTACTAGTGAACTTTATCTCCGGATGAGTGAACTTCATCAGACAGTACCAAGGAACATCGAGTGCAAATACAGGCAAATAAGCAAAATCACGACGAGCACATGTTACAGAGACAATGAGTAAAACTCCATAGTTAAAAACATATAAGCGGAATACTTCTTTATATTAAAATCAGAGCATAATGCTAGGGTATTACAACTTTGTGCCAGATGCACAGAGCAAGAGCAGGATGCTCGTATTCGCTCACACAAGTCTTAATTACATACTCGAAGAAAGAGACAAGGCTTCAGACAGAAGGGAAGCTTAGAGACTTGGACTTACAGACACTAACTCTCTCCAAAATTCCTCCTCCCCCGAATGAGCTCTCATCATTCTCTTATACAAGTTTCTGAAGGAAGATTCATCATGAAAAAAGACTTTGAGAAGACGCTGGGTCCTATGTTTCGACCACTAAATCTTACTTTATGGATTTGGCGATAAAGATCGTGTAAGATCCTCCGACCAAATCATAAACTTTATTTCATATCGACCAAAAGTAGATAGAACAGTAGGTCTGACGGGGTTGTCATACAAGATTCCCCGACCAGAGGACAGACAGTTATGAAATAAAGTAGAGTATCCTGGAAATGTGGGTCAAACTGCACTAAAAGTCGGAGAAGTGCTCCGAGTTTCCAAGATTCTCATTATTACAAAGGGTCAATAATTACAAGGTGGAGGTTGTTTACGGTAATCCACTAAACCCGAATGGCACCATTGTCGGCCATTTAGACATGAATTCATGTGATTACACTGTGGAGTTGGTTATGTCAACCCACGGAAACCGACCGTTGGTTTTGTCAACTAGTATGACGTAGATTCTTGATGGCTTTATTAATCATTTTCAATATGACTTGAAAATCTCTCGGGATAATTGAGCGTATCTGAACACTTACTATATATTTTTCATGCTATGAAAGGCTAGCCATTCGGGATTTGTATGATGGTTTTTGTTTTAATAGCCCATTGGAAATGATTTAGGATAAATGAACATAATAATTCTCCATCATTTGGTCAAGTCTGGAAAAGATTCTGTATTGACTGTAGAGGAGAGATGGAATTTAGGATGCTTGGATCAAATGCTCCTTTGTTTAGACCAAAATCTCTCCACCAATCTTCCAACCAAAGAGGTGGTCTTCCTGATGTTGCGGTATTAACATTTCCAAATTTCACTAAAGTAAGAAATTCTTCTTGTTGGATGAAATTCCACCATAATTCTTTATACTCTCTATAGTTGAAGCCGGTTTCTGGAAAAATGATATTGGGATTTCTTTCAGGCCAATGGAATAGTAGTCTTGGCCTGTTTAGGCAGAAATACTGCTTATTGTTGCCTATGTTATCCCTTATATCCTAGATTAAAACAATATCATGGAAGAGTTCTGTTAGAGCATTTTGTGCTTCAACTACCTTTTGATTTGTTCTTGAAATTATGGGGGCCAGAACATTTGAAACCCTTCGCCCTCTTACTTCAGGTACCAGATTGGAATATGATAGGTGAGTTGTTTGAGATAATATTTTTATGCTTCTTAACTCCCAATGGGGTACCCATTCTGTTGCATATGTTTCCCAACTTAAAGAATCATGGATATTGACTAATGTCTCTGTGCCATTTCTAAGTTGTACAGAAATTATTAAGCAAATATTTTGGAGATGTTCTCTGCTTAGGAAGTCTGGTATAGAATTCTTTGTTCCTTTAATATGCTCAATAGTAAAGTCAAAATTATTGAATAAAGCTTTCCATATAGCAAATTTAGAGTCTCCCGGAGTTTTCAAATCTTTATTAAGAACTTTGTCCATAGAAGCAACATCACTTCTTAATAAGAACTTTTAATATATCAAACAGATTTCAAACTTTTAAATGACATTTAATGCAGCTTTGATTTCTTTATCTAATGTAGAATAATTCTTTTATGCTACTTGCCATAATCCTTAGGCAAACTGGATAATTTCTTCTTTCTTTTTACCATCTTTGTTTCTAACTTGCTTGAGTACTGCTGCCCAACCAATATTGCTTGCATCTGTTTCAACTATTTTGGGGAGATCATCATCAGAGATATGGAGAATAGGAAGATTCTTGGTTTTTGCTTTGATATTTTTTACATCTTGAGTGTGGGCTTCTGTCCATGGGCTTGTATCTTTCTTTAGCCTGTCATTTAAAAGCTTTCTGTCTTGAGCACACTGTTTATAAAAATGGCTAATATAATTGAGGCTGCCCAAGATTCTCTGTAACTGTGTTTTGTCAAGAATCTTATCAGGAAATTTGTCTGCAAATTCCACAGCATGAGTTTGCAGGGTTAGTTTCCCATTATCAATAGTATGGCCTAGGAATTTAATTTCAGTATTGAAAAGATCAATCTTCTTTTTAGAGAAGACTAGGCCTGCTTGCTTTACTACTTGTAGTAGTTTCTTCAAATGTTTGAAGTGTTGCTCTATAGAAGAAGAGAATACAAGTATGTCATCAATATAAACAATAAGCCAATCAAAATATGGCTTAAGAGTGTTGTCCATCACTCTTTGGAATATATTCTTCTTTATAAGGAAGAGAAACCTCATGTTTCTTCTGTTTCCAGAAGGTTGTAGGGTTTTCCGAGCAAACCGTATCAATAAATTCTTGTTTTAGTAGAAGAATCCTTTGTTGTACTGATTCTTTATTAAGCTGTTCTTTTATTCTTACCCCTGATTGAAATTTTCTTAATTCTTCTATCTTTTGGATTTTGCTTTCAACCATCTGGACCATATCTGAAATCCTCGAGGTAGATACAAAAGGAATAGCCCAAATTTTTGCCACTAATCTGCTAACCAATCAGGCTCTTGAAAAGTAATGAATGAAATAGATAATTTGTTCCATGTTTCTTGGCTTCATTCTGGATGTATTAGAATTGGAATCAGCCCACTGGTGCATAAAGGAATAGATTCATATGTTCTATGCGCAGTAAGAGATATGACCCATAACAAATTTACTGATTCCCTAATTGGTGGAATAGTTGCCCCTCTTTCTAATGGACCTGTTTATTTTGACTGTTACGCAAATTTTTCTACTTATACTTTTGATGAGAATATTGAAAATATTCTAAAACTTCAGATTAGAACGACTGGATTTGACATGTGTCCAACCAGGAAAAATATATCTGTCCAAATTAGGGGATGCTTTAGGCACACTAATACTTTGTTTCCTGTAGTCTTGCACACCCCGAGTAAAACATCTCAATCCAGTACCTTAGTGCTAACGGACCCATTGAATCAAAAAATGGAACATCAATTGATAAAATGGGAAAATCTATCTTTCCCAAAGGATTGGGTCATTGATATTCCCAGAGCTCCTATCCCAAGATATATCACTTCAGCACAAATAAAAGAAACTACAAATTCTGCAGTAATTTCCTTCCCTCAGAGAAACATCTCTAAACAAGTTTCTTTCACAAAGAACTATCCAGATCCTTCGTCATCATTCTGTTTACACTCCTCTCTTCATTCTCTAGCTAATAAAGTTGGCCAAGTTCCATTCACAATAAAATGCTTTGATTGTGGAGAACTTATTACCTTGTCCACTCTTTCTGCATTCAAAAAAGAAGAAAGGGTCGAGTTTGAACATGCTCACCATAATTCCAGGACAAATTTACCTCCACCAAACTCTACTGCCAAAGAACAATGCCCTCATCCTCAATGTTCAGATATTCCTTTTCCACATGACTCCCATGTCTTAGTCATCCAGACAAATTCTTGTACAGAGTTAAAGTGGAGAAGAAAAGCCTATGTCCTTGAAAATGAGAGAAGACCATCTACTCCAGAGATCCAAAAATTTATCTTGTTGATGAAATGATGCAAAAAGGATATAGTCAGAGCTGACTGGGTGAAGGAAATGTTAAATTGAGATTTATTTACCCATCCAAGAGCAGATTCTTTTGCCAGAAGAACTTCATATAAAGAAAAGGTAAACTTGGCTTTACAATGGAAGAATTTTATGAATTCTGAAGAAATATTCATTTCCTTTTATGAATGGGAACTTCAAAACGAGAATTTCCCAAAACTCTGTCGAAAAATCTTTCTTCCAAAAAAGGAAAATCCTATCTGTTGTCCTGCTCAGACTCTTTCCATTTTGGATATTGGAAAAGAGATAAATAGACTGAAGAATTCTATTAAAGTCCAAGAAAATAATAAAGAACAGGAGAAGGAACAAATCTTTCAGATTGAGCATAAGAAATATCATGTTCCGATCGATTTAATAATCCAAGGCATACTTTTCAAGTTAAAAACATTGATAGACATAGGATCACACTTGAATATGTTACATAATGACATTATTCCTGTATCTTTATGGCAAAAGGCCTTAGTTGTCTGTTTGAGGAATATCCCAAATGAAATCTCTTTCCAAATTCCAGAAGTTGTTTTATGCTTCCAGGACCATTGTTTAACAATGAAATTTCTTCTAGCAGACATTCCTATTGCCTGAATCCTAGGCACTCCCTTTCTTGCAGCAGTATCCCCACATGGATCCACAATGGTGACCAAAGATAGGGAAGGATATTTTATCAACATTCCTTCTCAAAAAGGAAAAGTTGTTATAAAAATTCCTTTTGTATCTACCCCGAGGATTTCAGATATGGTCCAGATGGTTGAAAGCAAAAGCCAAAAGATAGAAGAATTAAGAAAATTTCAATCAAGGGTAAGGATAAAAGAATAGCTTAATAAAGAAGCAGTACAACAAATGATTCTTCTGCTAAAAAAAGAATTTATTGATACGGCTTTCTCAGAAAACCCTACAGCCTTCTGGAAACAGAAGAAATGTGAGGTTTCTCTTCCTTATAAAGAATAATATCAAGGAAAACCTTGTAAAAGTAGGGCTATACCCATGAATACAGAATATCAAAAATTATGTGCAGAAGAAATAAAGGGTTTACTTAGTAAGGAATTAATCAGAGAATCTACTAGTCCATGGAATTGCTATGGCTTCTATGTTAACAAACATTCTGAACAAGTAAGAGGCATTCCCCAACTAGTCGTGAACTACAAACCCTTGAATAAAGTTCTAGCAGATGACACATATCCAATCCCCAACAAAAGCAGTCTTGTGACCATAATTGCAGTAGTAAAAATATTTTCAAAATTTGATTTAAAATCAGGATTTTGGCAAGTTGCAATCAGAGAAGAAGATAAGTTCAAGATATCTTTTAATGTCCCTGCTGGACATTATGAATGGAATGTGATGCCCTTTGGTCTAAAAAATGCACCAGCTAAATTCCAAAGAGTGATGGACGACACTCTTAAGCCATATTTTGACTGGCTTATTGTTTATATTGATGACATACTTGTATTCTCTTCTTCTATAGAGCAGCACTTCAAACATTTGAAGAAACTACTACAAGTAGTAAAGCAAGAAGGCATAGTCTTCTCTAAAAATAAGATTGATCTTTTCAAGACTGAAATTAAATTCCTAGGCCATACTATTGATAATGGGAAACTAACCTTGCAAACTCATGCTGTGGAATTTGCAGACAAATTTCCTGATAAGATTCTTGACAAAACTCAGTTATAGAGATTCTTGGGCAACCTCAATTATATTAGCCATTTTTATAAACAGTGTTCTCAAGACAGAAAGATTTTAAATGATAGGCTAAAGAAAGACCCAAGCCTGTGGACAGAAGCCCACACTCAAGCTGTAAAAAATATCAAAGCAAAAGCCAAGAATCTTCCTATTCTCCATATCTCTGATGATGATCTCCCCAAAATAGTTGAAACAGATGCAAGCAATATTGGTTGGGGAGCAGTACTCAAGCAAGTTAGAAATAAATATGGAAAAAAGAAAGAAGAAAATATAATGTTTGCCTCAAGTTTATGGCAAGCAGCAGAAAATAATTATTTTGCATTAGATAAAGGAATCAAAGCTGCATTAAATGCCATTCAAAAGTTTGAAATCTATTTGATTTATAAAAAGGTCTTATTAAGAACTGATGATGCTGCTATGGAAAAAGTTCTTAATAAAGATTTGAAAACTCCAGGAGACTCTAAGTTTGCTAGATGGCAAGCTTTATTCAGTAATTTTGACTTTACTATTGAGCATATTAAAGGAACAAATAATTCTATACCAGACTTCCTAAGTAGAGAACATCTCCAAAATATTTGCTTAATAATTTCTGTACAACTTAGAAATGGCACAGAGACATTAGTCAATATCCTTGATTCTTTAAGATGGGAAACATATGCAACATAATGGGTACCCCATTGGGAGTTAAGAATCACAAAAATATTATCTCAAACAACTCACCTATCATATTCCAATCCGGTACCTGAAGTAAGAGGGCGAAGGGTTTCAAATGTTCTAGCCCCCATAATTTCAAGAACAAATCAAAAGGCAGCTGAAGCACAAAATGCTCTAATGGATCTCTTCCATGCTATTGTTTTAATCTGGGATATAAGGGATAACATAGGTAACAATCAGTAGTATTTCTGTCGAAACAGGCCAAGACTACTATTCCATTGGCTTGAAAGAAATCCCAATATCATTTTTCCAGAAACCAGATTCAACTATATAGAGTATAAAGAATTATGGTGGAATTTCATCCAACAAGAAGAATTTCTTACTTTAGTGAAATTTGGAAGTGTTAATACTGCAACATCAGGAAGACCACCTCTTTGGTTGGCAGATTGGTGGAGAGATTTTGGTCTAAAAAAATGAGCAATTGATCCAGGCATCCTAAATTCCATCTCTCCTCTACAGTAAGTACAAAATCTTTTCCAGACTGGACCAAATGATGGAGAATTATTATGTTCATTTATCCTAAATCATTTCCAATGGGCTATTAAAACAAAAACCATCATACAAATCCTGAATGGCTAGCCTTTCATAGCACGAAAAATATATACTAAGTGCTGGGATACGCTCAATTATCCTAAGAGATTTTCAGGTCATATTGAAACTGATTAATAAAGCCATCAAGAATCTATGTCATACTGGTTGACACAACCACCAGTCAGTTTCTGTGGGTTGAATTCATGTCTAAATGACCGACAGTGGTGACATTCGGGTTTAGTGGGTTACCGTAAACAACCTCCACCTTGTAATTATTGACCCTTTGTAATAATGAGAATCTTGGAAACTCAGAGCACTTCTCCGACTTTTGGTGCGGTTTGACCCACATTTCCAAGATACTCTACTTTGATTGTCTATCCTCTGGTCGGGGAATCTTGTATGACAACCCCGTCAAACCTACTGTTCTATCTACTTTCGGTCAATATGAAATAAAGTTTATGATTTGGTCGGAGGATCTTGCACGATCTCTACTGCCAAATCCATAAAGTAAGATTTAGTGGTCAACACATAGGACCCAACGTCTTCTCAAAGTCTTTCTTCATGATGACACTTCCTTCATAAACTTGTATAAGAGAAGGATGAGAGCTCATTCGGGGGAGGAGGAATTTTGGAGAGAGTTAGTGTCTGTTAGTCTGAGTCTCTAAGCTTCCCTTCTGTTTGAAGCCTTGTGTCTTTCTTCGAGTCTGTAATGAAGTCCTGTGTGAGTGAATACGAGCATCCTGCTCTTTCTCTGTGCATCTGGCACAAAGTTGTAATACCCTGGCATTACGCTCTGATTTTAATATAAAGAAGTCTTCTGCTTATATGTTTTTAACTCTGGAGTTTTACTCAATGTCTCTGTAACATGCACTCATCATGATTTTTCTTATTTGCCTGTATTTTCACTCGTTGTTCCTTGGTACTGTCTGATGAAGTTCACTCATCCAGAGATAAATTTCACTAGCAGTCTGGTATAAAGCATCTATCGAGCATTGGTAGTAAGTCCCGCGAAGGCAAGGAGGCCGCTATAGGGCAGTTGTAGGTGCAGAGATTCGCTGAAAGCCGGCTATAGGGTTCACATAAGGCCATAAGAGCTTGGTCGAGTCCAAGTGTTGGGGTTCACAAGTCGGACAAAGTAAAGCGGTTAACCCAACGATATTGGTTCTGTCGAGAGTAGAAGAAACCAGAAGACCAGATGGTAAGAGGATACAGTGCATGAGACAAGTCTGATAAGTCAAGCTTCATATCTCTGACATAGGAGGCCTCTGACAAGATGTTCGAGGAGATCAACTTACAATTGGTATGAGAGCAAGGACTTGATTTCTCCCCAGGTATGATATCAGACTCTTCGATCTGATAAAGCTATTCACTCTGTTTTATAGTCTGTGTGATTTATTTGCTGTGTGTATTAAGAATCCAGTGTTGTATTAAGAGTCTCTTTCCCTTTAAAGGCAGGGTTTCCACTCTTGCGACACACTTCTGAGGCCGTATCAGTAGTCTTAGGATCTTTAAAGGCAGAGTTTCCACTACTGCGACCTCCTGATAGAATTACTAGTTTCTGCCTGAGAATTCGGCCAGGAGCCTGTCTAATCTTCTTTCGGGAAGACACAAGACTAAATGCCCTGCTTTCCTGTGCACTTATAGTAATTTCTACTATATGTATGGATTCTTCAGTTTGTGTTCGTTCTGTAGATTGTATTGCGTCTACTTCTGAACCTGCATTCTGTTTTATGATCCATTACATGCCTACCATCGAAACTTTAGATCCCAGAATCAAAGAAATCTATAAAGGCATGATACCTCCTGGTACTCCTAGATATGGGTTAGGATATATTGAACAATGTGACCAGGTCATTCCAGACTACAGATTTTCCAATCCCTTACCCAGTGACATACAAAGACCTACTGTGGATGAAATTCATAAATTCCATTCAATCATGAGAGGATGCAGAAAGGGTCTATTGATGAAACATGGATCAAGAAGATGCTAAACTGGGATTTATTTACAAATCCCGACACAAATGATTTCAATACAGTCGTGTCAGACTCTGAGAAACTTAAGCTTTCTAAAGATTGGCATAAATTTATATCTGACAATAACCTGTGGATTTCCTTCTTCGAATGGAGGAAATTAAACCAAAAGGTTGTAGTCCAAATGATGGGAGAAACCTCTGAGATTCCTCCCAAACATAAGTGGAAAATCATTGAAGGGCATACTGTATAATCCAATTCCACTTTTCCACCTTTCAAAGGTATTGTCTTGGAAGACAATAACAAACAAGTTAAAGAAGACCCTTTACTACTTTTTAAGGAAGCTATTCAGCTTTCTGAAATTGATAAAAGAGTCCAGTTAGTATCTGAACAAATCAACTGGACCAACACTGCCTTAAGAGGCATGGCAACCCACACCTTTGTGACTAATGACTATGCTCGAAAAGGTCAAATTGTAGATCTACAAGTGTCTACAAACACTATTGTACAATCTGTCAATCAGATCCAAGAAAAGGTCACAGATGTGAAAGATAGGATGGACTCTACCTTGTGTGAAATATCTTATAGATCCAAAGAGTCCACAAGAAACCATGAAGAAATAATGGAAGGTTTGGGACAATCTTTCTCTAATATGGGAAAGACATTGAGTGAAATAAGATAGAGAGATAGCAACCCTGATAAGCCTATCTCTGACCCGTTCATCCTTCCAAATCCTTCCATCTCAATACTGTCTCATGTATATAAGCCTTCCAAGATAGTAATTCAGAAAAGATTCCCTCATCATTTCCCAGAAGAAGAAAAACCAGAGTCTTCTTCAAAAAATCATCACTCCCTTGTAACTGTCCAAACTCCTGTTTATGAAAACCTTCCACACCATACTAGTAGACCATCAGCCCCAGATTTGATAGGCAAAGGAAGACTGCCAGAAACACAAACATTTGTTGAAGACTGGTTTCAAGAATGGAATATTGACAGTCTGTCAGTAGCACAGATTAGACAAATGATAGACATAATGTATGTCTCTTATAAGATTATGTGTATGAAAGGAAAGACAAAGATAGAGGCATGTAAATCTATCATATAGTGCTTCACAGGCACCCTCAGCAAATGGTGGGAAGTCATTTCTTCCCCTGTGATGATTGCCAAAATGGAGGCTAAAGTTCTCAGAGATGAACAGGGAGATATTGTATATCATACTGATGGATCTCCTCATAATAGCATGATTGGTGCTCTCACCACAACAATTCTTGAGCACTGGTGTGGAACCGAATCCGAATTAGCTGATAAACATGAGCTAATTCTCATGATTATGAAGTGAAGGAAGATGTCCGAGTATGAAGAATTTCATAAAGATTGGACATAAAGGATATTTGAGGTCCAGGACAGTCAAAACCTTCTTTGGAAACAGGTATATCTAGCAGCAATACCAAGCAAATTTGTTGAATATCTTAAAATCCAAGAAGTTTTAAAACTTCCCTATGAGATGTACACATGGGGAGAAATTTATTCCTTGATTACTAAAGCTCTGATTGGACTGTGTACAAATTTGAAGGTCCAAAACTCTGTATCTAAGTTATCTTATCTCCCTGACCAAAAATCCATTAGCGAAAAATATGGCTTGTACATAACCAATTCAGTTAGAAAGAAAAAGAAAAAGAAAAAATAAATCAGGGAGGAAAAGAGAAAGAAGCCCAAATATAGATATAGATACTAGCCCAGAACCCATTACTATGAGCCTGGTGATATCAAACTAAAAACTCATACCCATCAGGCTAGACAACAAGTTCAATGCTAGATATGTGGAAAACCTGGGCATATGGCTCATAATTGCCCCGATAATATAGCCTCTAGAAAATCTAAAGGAAAATTCTTAGAACAAAAGGCTAAATAAGCTCAAAATAAAAGGCAATTGGCTCTAAGGGCACATTGTAATAGATGTGGAGCCAATGATCATGAAACCAACCAATGCCCTTATCATCTTTTCCCTAAAAGATAGGAAGTCCATATTCTTCAAGAAGGGCACTTTTCAAATTCTGATAGTACTTTTGAGTTTTCATACAGCTCAGAAGAAGAAATATTAATCAACCAGGATTGTAGTTGCAAAAACCCAAATTTTTGTTCTTGTAATAGCAGTACAGACAGTTCTGATTCTGAATCAGAACCAGAGACCAAGGGAAAACTAAAATTCCGTATGTTTCAAAATAAAGGAGATCAAGAAGCACAGATGTTGGCCCAAATTAAGGCCCTGCCTAAAGGAGATATGAAGAACTCACTTCTTGATACTTTTGTAAAAACTGTTAAAACTGAACAGAGGACAAAGACTGTTGAATCTTCTAAGAAAGAACCTATGTTCATTGATGCCTCTTTTGATAGGAATACCAAGAATTTTATTAAATTTAACAGAGAAGCAAAACTGCAAAACACCTCTTTGACTGATCTAGCTAAAGAAATACTATTGTTGAAAAATGAGATTTCTAATTTAAGGGAAAAAATCAAGAGAATGGAAGAAGAAGTTGAATACAACTTCAAAATTGACTCCTGGGCTAGACAGGAAATCGGAGAAATAAAAGAAAGATTGGACTCCATCCCACCTCCATTGGAATACGCTCCCTTTGAGAGTCCAAATTCAATAATACAAGGGCAAACAACAGCCCATATGCAAGGGCTTACAGCTATGAAAATCATGCCTATCAGATATCAAAAATATCATGTCAGAATCATGTTAGAAATAAATGGACAAATATTCAAACTAAATGCTCTATTAGACACTGGATCTGATATGAATTTAGTGAACAAAAATTTGATTCCTGCAAAATACTGGCTTCCTAGTTATTACTCTACTATCGGACTAGGAAATGTAAATACTGCTTTTAATTTTGAGATTCCTAAATGTATTTTTTTATTTGATAATTATGCCTTAGGAATGAAGTATTTAATAACCGAGTACCAGTGGATTGCATACTTGGTACGCCATTCTTGTTTGCAGTAGAACCCCATGGTTCTTATAAAAGTTCTTCAGGAGAACCAGGGTATTTTTTCACCCTACCAAGTATTGAAGGTTATCCTCCTAAAAGGGTAGTGTTGACGGGCGAAAATGACCGTCCGTCAACTGGGAGAGTGGAACCGGTCCGGGGTTGTCTAAATAACCCAAGCCATTTGGTATGGACCACCCTGACGAGTTTAACGGCTCCGTTGGCCGCCCTAAGGTCTCGTAAAGAAACCAAAGAGAAAGTGATTTAAGCTA